>JASDQU011026754.1:34980-54562 GCA_032191745.1 Picea mariana
TGAATATTAGGTTTTTTCCTGTAACACAAATAAGCACAAATTCAATTAACTTGTGAATTAATAAAATAGATTTCTAATCTTAATCACTAAACATACAATTTCAATATCTTACCAATAAAGTTGCATCCTTGTCTTTTTTTTTTCCCTTGAAACTTGATTGTACTAATCCTTACTATGTGTCTGAATGGAAAACCAGAAATCTCCAAAATGGTGATGTTGTGACTTCCAGAAATCCCATAACCACTTTACTGAAATCTTGGTAAGTATAAGGCTTAGTATCATATTCAATGTTTTGGATATTTTAACCATGAGGGATATCTGCAATAACTAGGGAGTATTTTGTTTTAGGAACAAGATTTGCAATTTTTTCACAATCCCCTAATATCACTTTATATTGAACAACGTTAAACCCATTCCAAATGTAGTGATCAAGGGTACATTTTGAAGACATCACCTTCTTTCTCTTTCAAACTTAGCTTTTTGAATATAAATTTTGAAGGTTTGAGGTACTCCAGCTATATTCTTCTTTGACATCTTTAATGAAACAAACAAACATATAATTATATATTTATAACTAATAAAATCAAAATAAATTAACCTACAAATGAATAAAATGAATGTAATAAATCAACATACCTTTTTGAATGCAACAAAAAATTGACTCAATGTTGTTGTAGAGCTCGCATCTCGATAGTTGAGTCTAACATCCTCCCAACTCTTCTCATTCAACATCTTAACCATTTTCTCTTGTATTCTCATATAAACCTCGTGACTAAATAAATAAATAAAAAGATCATGTTATAATAATATATAGAAAAAAATACATTCTTATGTTATATAGAAACAATTAATTTTTGAATCGTAACATAAATAAGAAACAACTCAACATACTTTCTTTTTAAATTCATCACATTTCCTCCATTGATAATTCACCTGACCTTACACATGATAATATAACTATGAAAAGTTTCTCATTCTTCACTCCTTGTATCGTTCTCCAAGGCGTTATAGTCATATCATCTGGCGGGTTTTTTGTTTCATGACATGTCTTACTTGTGCTACCCACTAAGGGTTTAGACTTCCCAACCTTTTGATTTTTTATACCAATATTCTCCCATAGGTTGAAGATCTCATCTACCAAATCCCATATTTGTCCAATTTTAAATCCCAATTGGAAATAGCTATCCACAACACTGAATTCATCACTTCCTTTGCAATTTTTTTATTTTACACTTTCCTCGTCAATAGGGAAGCCTATTTCCATACAACATTCTTTCCTAAACTTTGCATCAATGTTTGATCTATCCTTGCCACATATTACATAAAACTCATTGTGGATAAATCTCACCCTCTGAATGAAAGTCATGGACATCTTGTACTCATTATCTGTGTTATGATCCCATGCCAATAACTTTTCTTCTCCATCTGTTAAACCAACATAATTTACAGATCTGATTGTCTCAAAGAGAGGGTTATTGGGATACTCTTGCATCAATTCTCTTCTAGCCTATGAAGAATAATTTCCTCCAATCACATAATATTTATACTCAAAACATTTTGACCTATCAAATACATCCTTGGTAGGAACTTCCATTGGGTCAACAAGAACTAAGTAGTCAACCACATGTGCATATGAATTGTTCCTAAATAGTGCTTTCAAGTTTTGGATATGCAATTGATGTGGTTTTCTTATTTGGTATTTTTCTTGGCCTTATGTGGGTTTATATAGCTGCTTCACATTCAACATAAATGTATGGCCCTCATCAACCAAGTCGTTCCTCCTTAGTCGATCTCGAATGGTATTTTGCGTTGTTTTGATAATACCATCTTCTAGATCAACACCTGGTGTTATTATTTCTTTGTTATGTTTAGGACTTCCATCATTATATTCATAGGTAATTATCAATTCTTCTTCATATAAAACCTTTTCTTTCCTCTTTTTACAATTTAAATGAGTTTCATCTAACTCAACAATCTCTTCATAATCACTAGGAATGAAATCATCATTGGCCATACCTATTTTGCACTTATGTTGTTTAGTCTTTTTCTGAGGAACATAGGTAACCTCATTGGCATTAATATCAGTGTCATCTTCATCTGGAGTTTCCATATCTTCAAATGTAACCCTTTTATCCTTTCTAGAATGATGACTTTTATTTCTTCTTTGTTTTCTCCTGCAACTTCAACTTTCGTTACTCTTTTCTTCTTTTTCCTTCTTTCTCATGCCTTATCGATATGAAAGAAACTGATAACTTCCATTATACTTCTCTCTGTAGAATAAATCCCCACTAACATTTCTGAAATTCGCCTAGCAAAATCCTGTAAAAATAAAATACGTCATTTCCATTGTTAAATAAGATTTAACGATTATCATGAAACTTGTAATAATACATGCTACAAAAATAATAATAAAGAAACTTACATTTCCCATCTCAATGTTTGTCACGATCATTGCACATAATTCTATGAAATTTTCTTCCTTTTTATAATTGCTCATATTCAAATTAGGGCATTCACCTATTCAGTTGAAGTTGTCCAATCAACACAGAGTGGTGCCAATTGGTAGGTTGAATGGGATTCCAATAGATCTATATGGTGTGTGCACCATGGAAAACTTTGAAGTCATTGACATAGTAGACAATACTTCGCCATATCCAACGTTGTTGGGTTTGGATTGGGATTTTGATAACCATGCTATTATCAAATTGAAAACAAGAAATATAATATTTGAATGTAGAGAATACAGATATATTGTGCCATTATATCCCTCAAAAGGAGGAAGGTATGTGGAACCTACGATAGATAATATTCTTACAAAATATGTGAATCAGCTATAGAGAACAACCGCGCACGAAGAGGATTATATCAACCCAACTGTATATGTAATGCTTATTTGGAGGAGTATTAGTTCTTGTGCTTCAGACTATGAAATAGGACTGGAAAACTGGCGGCAACAACTACATGAATTATCCACCAGGAGGTGTGTCAGAATGACAAGCACGTTGAGATGGGTTGGTACAGAGGTAAGAGAACCTCCTACTTTTTATGGATTGAATGATTTAGAATATTTTTTAGTGAAGTTTGAGTTAGATTTTATGGAAAATCATAGATTACCAACATTAGATATTGCTTTAAAATCTACACCTGCAATATGGTGGGGTACACACAAGGCAAAGATCAACAATTAGTTTCATTGCAAATGGTTATTGCGCATCAGATTCGATGTATAGCAGGAGCATAGAAATGAGGGACTTGGACAACCTAAAGAAAATTTAGATAAGTGAATGGTTCAATGAATATTAGTACCACCAGAGGAATGGCCACACAAATTTATTCACACACAAGAAGGCATTCTAAAGAACTAGTACACATAACAAGAACACCGAAAAGAAACTGCTAACTAAGAAGAGATACAACATAATTTTGTAGTTACATTTTCCTTTGAGCATGAAAATTTAGAGATAGATAGAATGTTGAAAGTGGTAAGAGAAAATA
This sequence comes from Picea mariana, assembly GCA_032191745.1. NCBI lineage: Eukaryota > Viridiplantae > Streptophyta > Pinopsida > Pinales > Pinaceae > Picea > Picea mariana. The sequence continues at coordinate 38,476 of JASDQU011026754.1, forward strand.
TATTTGGAGAACTAGAATTTGAAATAATCTCAGCATACTAGAAGTAGGATAAACAGACAGTTAAACAATTTCTACACTGTTATCACATCACAAAAAAAGAAGATCCAGAAGAAAACCTGCATAATATCCAGATCCTAGAATTCGAAGGTGAAATGGAATTAGAAGGTCCCAAGTTAGATTCATAAGATTATGATGCACCATAAAAAATCAAGAAGGTAAACATTGGAATTGTAGAAAACCCAAAGATGGCCAATATTGGAGATTATTGGGATAACCTGACAATAGAAAGGATCACAGAGTTACTGTGTGAATACAATGAATTATTCATAGTGAAATTATCATAGATGAAGGGGTTAGCATGATATCTAGGAGAGATGAAGATACCTTTGAATCCAGAAGCCAGACCTATCAGACAGAGACCTTACATATTGAATCCAATATACAAAGAGAAGGTGAAGGCATAAATTGACGAGATGCTAGAAGCTGGCATTATAGAACCTGTAGAAGAGTCAGAATGGATCGGTCCTATGGTGGTGCAGGAGAAGAATAAAGGAGGGATAAATATTTGTGTATATTTTAGAAAATTGAATGATGCTTGCCTACATGTTCCTTTTCCTACCCCATTTACAACCAAATTTTTGGATAATGTAAGAGGCCAAGAAACTTATTCTTTTACAGATGGATTTTCAGGTTATCATCAGATCAGGATAACACCAAAAGATAGATGCAAGAATACATTTTCTACAAAGTGGGGATCATTTCAGTATAAATTTGTGGCATTTGGATTGAAGAATGCACCAACAATTTTTTCAAGGGTAGTAGTAGCAGCTTTTAAGGAATTTATTCACAAGTTTTTGGAGGTTTACTTGGATAATTGGACAGTGTTCAATTTGTTGAAGGATCATGTTGAAGTATTAAGGCTGATGTTAGATAGATGAAGACAATGTCAGATATCATTAAATATTAAGAAATGTATTTTCAGTGCACCTTTTGGGATTTCGTTAGGGCATGTGGTGTGTAAACAGGGTCTGTTAGTTGATCTTGCTAAAATTGTTTTCATAGTTAAGTTACTGCCACCAAAGTCAGTGTGCCAATTGAAGAGTACACTTGGTCATACATAATATTATAGAAATTTCATAAGGGGACATGCACAGATTACTACACCAATGGAGAAGTTGTTGAAGAATGACACCAAGTATCAGTGGAATGAGAAATTCCAACAAAGTTTGGATATTTTGAAGGACAAGATGGTTACTGCACCGATTCTAGTATTTCTAGATTGGGATAAAGAATTTCAAGTGAATGTGGATTCATCTTCCATAGCATTAGGAGAAGTATTAACCCAACCAGGAGAAGGTGATATAGATCACCCTATTGCATTTTCCAGCAGAAATTTATCAGATTCAGAACAAAACTATAACACTATAGAAAGGGAAGGATAATCTATGGTGTATGCTTTGCACAAATACAAACATTTTTGTTAGGGAAACATTTCAAGATGTTTACCTATCATTCCTCTCTAATATATTTAGTCAATAAGACAATGTTGGGGGGGAGGATATGCAGATGGCTACTTTTTTCCCAAGAATTTGATTTTGAAGTTGTTGTGAAGCCTAGAATATTGAATGCAGGATCAGATCACTTATCCAGGATAAATAATGGAGAAGAACCCAATAACTTGGAAGAAAACTTTCCATATGCACAATTGTTTTCGGTACATATAGTTGATGAGCATTTTGCTGACATTATTGAGTTTTTGAGTACAGGATTTGCACCAAGAGAATTTACTACTGCGCAGAAAAAACATTCGGTGGTCAGAGCTGTGGATTATCAGTTGATTACAGTTCATTTATACAAACTTGGATCAAATAACATCTTGAGGAGATGTGTAATGGAGTATGAAAGGCCTATCATTCTAGCATAGTTGCATGAAGGGATTGTTGGAGGACATTACATAAGAAAAGATACCATGCATAAGGTATTGCACGTAGGTTTATGGTGGCTAACAATTCAAAAGGATTCAAAGGAATATTGTCAAAGGTGTGATGTTTTACAAAGAGTTCGGAAGCCATCTAGGAGGGATGTGATGTCATTGAGACCGCAGGTTACTTTGCAAGTATTTGATAAGTGGGGAGTAGATTTTGTAGGTCCAATTAATCCACCATCCAGAATATTAGGAGCCAAATATATTATTGCAGCGACATAATACTTGACCAGATGGGATGAGGCGACACTAGTAAAAGATTGCAATGCAGAGACTGCAACACACTTTTTATTTGAACATGTAGTGATGAGGTTTGGATGTCCAAGAATATTGATGAGTGATCAAGGGACTCACTTTATTAACAATACAATTTAGGCAATTCTTGAAGAGTTTAAGATACATCACCAGAAGAGCACTCCTTATCACCCTCAATCAAATGGAATAGTGGAAGCCTTCAACAAGATTTTGGAGAATTATTTGACAAATATTTGTAATGTGAACATAGATGATTGAGATTTGAAGGTACCAACAATACTTTGGGCTTATAGAACTACATGCAAGAAGCTAATAGGGCAGACACCCTTTAGATTGGTGTATGGAAAGGAAGCAATAGTTCCCTTAGATTATTTGATACCAAGTATGCACATTGCAACAATTAAAGAAATTACATAAAGGGGTGCAGTGTAGGAAAGATTGGCTCAACTACTGGAATTAGAAGAGGACATAATTATAGTAGGTTTCTATCAGGAGGTACAAAAAGAAAAGGATAAATCATGACATGACAGACATATCAAGAAGAAGAATTTTGAGGAGGGAGATATAGTTCTCCTCTATGATAGTAAGTATGTGAAACACCTAGGGAAGCTTAGAATGCATTGGCTAGAGCCATATCAGATAAATTCTATCACAGATGGAGGTGTTGTACAGCTGCAAGACTTAGCAGGCAAGGAAGTTCAAGGACTAGTGAATGGTAGTCGACTGAAACTGCATAGGGAAAATCGACCAACTAACCCTCAGTAGTTGCAGTGTAGAAATTAGACTTGTACATATTGTAAATATTAAGAGTTAAAATGAGAAAAAGGAAGAGAAAAGTAGAAAAATGAAGAAAAAACCAAAAATAGGTAGTTAGAGAAATACATGGTAGAAAAATAGTTGACAATAAGGGTGCAAGTAGATAGAAAGCCAGTGTGATGAGAAATGGAGATACTACATGCAAGAAAAATATAGTAGAAGGAAGTACCAATTCTCCAGAGAGGTAACACAGTAGAAAATTACAATGCACCGGAAAAATGAAACAATCGGGAAACGAAAAACCGGTCACCGGAAAAATGAGGTGCGAAACGCATATTTATGAAACATGCTTGGTAATATTTGGAACATTTATGAAAGTTAATGAAGCATGCTTGGAAAGTTTTGGAGAATTTATGACAACAATTTAGAAGAAAAATTAGGGTTTGACAAGCCTCATTATGAATTTGAGCGAACGCAGAGTTAAGCGACGAGAAGCGAAAGAACGCACAAGCGATTTAGTAGGCGGACAATGAGATTTCTTATGCAAACCCATATATATTCTAGCACAATGGTGCCACCCAAAGTTGGAGAACCAAGTCACATGTCGAGAAGAAGTCGCAGGAACAACAAATCATCATCAGAGCCAACAGTGGAGGTCATGAACCCTACACAGACAGAGGGAGTGGTGGATGTTGATTCCATTACTTCCCCAGAACTGATGAGTCCCACCTTAGTCAAGGAGCAGCCAGAACAATTGCAGATCGATCCACCAAGAACAATAGTAGAACCAAACTCAATGCAAGAAGTATTTCAACACACAAAAGCAATAGATGAGGAGAGGACTCAGTCCAACAAGCCAAAGGCCCAACGTAGCACAAAAAAAACACAACAAGAACAAATAAAAAATAAGGAAGTTACAATGCAATAGTATTTTGGTGAAGAGGAAAAAGAGGAAGATCATGCATATCAAGAAGCAGGGTCTTCTAGTGCACCATTAAAGGGGAAATGTAAACATTAGGTCCATAGATCCCCGCGCAATAAGCTAGAGGTAACCATTGTGTTACCGTGCATACCAACATGGGTAAAAAATGTCACAGACTTACTTGGATGCGTAGACAGATTGCGCTATTCGGATCATTATGTCAAGGATACAAATAAGTTCCTAGAGTTCATGCAACACGTATACTTAGAAAGCAGAGGGGCCAACGTGAAGGGAGTTCCCATAATGGAAAATAAGCAGTGGATACAAGGGTTATACAACATAGGCATCATGAACCTATTGGATATCCTACACTTTGGCAGGTTTAGGGAAGTAAATAAATACGTCAAGCAGTTACTATTAGTCATGCACGTAGGTATTTTATGGTTGGATACACAAGTATCCATAGATGTTGATTTGATAGTAGAGATAACAGGTCTGCCCACCAATCGTGAGCCACCTTCACACTACCTTGACAACAATACCAAGGAGAATGCCTTGGTAGAAGAGATGAAATAGAAGTATGGTACATAAAGAGGATCTATGGGGATCATCAACAACAATATTAGTAAACCAACATCAAGACTAGCGACAAAACTAATGGCCTGTAAACTACTCAGAAAGTGTCACAAGGAGGAAGTGCCAGCATGCGTTATAGCAATGACTGCACAATGCGTCAAGGGAACTATATTAAGTTGGAGCCCTTATTTATTAAATTTATTTTTAGATAATTTTAAGGATGCACAAGACGTTGGGACAGAATTCCACTACTCATGGCTTATTATTTTGATTGCATTAGTGGGTTGAAAGAACCCCAATTACACCATGTTTCTTCAAAGAACTGGAAGGTGTCATGAATAGGAATTAATGTGGCACACCACAGTCACAAGAGACAAGCAGGAAAATATCAACATCTTCAAGACATACCTTGAATTAATCCAGGAGAAGGTAGCAGAGACTTGGAGGATCCCACCAAAGGTGGTGGAGCAATACAAAACAATAGCTAAATTTAAAGCCTCGAGACATAATATGTGGATTCATGTGAAAAGGGTTCCACAAAGGAATGGTTGGAGATGAGATATTGCACCACAATAGAATAATTTGAGTGGGTGATGAAATACTGGCAAGAAGAATAGAAGATTCCAGTCCAACAAGAAAAGGATAAGAAACTAGCCAAGGACAAACAACCAACAAGAGCAGGTTCATCTCAAATGAAAATTAACCAATCTTGTAATACAAGGAGTGCAACACAGAGTAAGAATTCAATAGGAGGGAGCACAACAACAAAGAAGAAGACTATCCCCAAGATGGTCACAAAACAAAAGGACCGTGCAATGGCTATCAATGGATCGACACAGAAGAAGGAAAACATCCTTGCGCAGGAGGGACAACAAGGAGGGGTCTTACCAGATACCCTAGGAACAACACAACCAACACAATCAAGGCCACCAAAGAGACTAGTTGTTCAGATAGGTGGGGTTCATAAGAAGATGAAAGCAAATAAGGAAGTCCCATAATACACCATAACCGAAGATGATGCAGAAATACTCACGAAGAGAGTTCAAGACTGTGTTGTTGAAGAATATGAGGAGGCAGAAAAACAAAGGGAAATGATAATGCAAGAGATGATAGAGGTTAGACACGTATCGGAGTATATATGCTTGACAAAGGCCCAAAATGAGGAGACAACAAAACAAAAAACAATACAGAGTGAGGAAGTAGTAGTGCAAATCACAACATTAGCCAGTGAGAGTTTTAATATGACTAAAGAAATGTTGCGAATAGATGAGGAATTGGCGCATAGACAACTTAAGGAAATAGAATAGTTGGAACTGGTATTCTCTAAGATACCAAAAAAAACCTTATATAAGTTGTAGATAAGTGTAGCTTAATAAGTTCAGTCTAGGGCGAGGAGAAATGCAACAAACCTAAAGACAACTAGGGAAGCTAAGGAAGTACTGGAGACCGTTCTCATAGAAGTGCGACTGGAACGTGAAGAAGACAAACATCGTGCAAATAGATTGGAGGAAATAATTGAATAAGTATTCCAAAAAAATCCATAGATTTCATTATCAGGGGAAATTAACGTAGAAGAGAAGCTACAGAATATCGCGCAGGCGATGGACGAGTACAAACAAGAAATAAAAGAATTGGTGGAGAAGATAACACCAACCAAACCACCAGAGGTTAGAACAAAAAGAGAGCAGCAAGCCACGTAAGAAATAGAGTACATTGCGCTGGAAGTTAAGGAGATAGCATAACTTTATGAAAGGACTACACAACTTTGGACAAGCCTGGTGGAGGTTGAAAGGATCCAACAACTGGAGCAGAGAGAAGAGAAGTTGAACATTGCAGTTCAGGATTTGAAGTAGTGATAGAAAAAAATGGCCATATCCTTGAAACCGAGGGATGTGTAGGAGATGGAAAACCTGCAGGTAGAGGTAAAGGCCATACAAGAAGAGAAACAAGTAGGATAGGCTCATCCGAAGCCCTACAAGAGCAAGTAGAGAAAATGATAACAGTGTTGGAAATGAAGAAATCCAGCATGGAATGGGTGCACTTAGAAAGAGTACAAGTGATGAAGGAGCACGTTACAACGCCTGTCATGGAGACCCTCACAGAGAATAATGCGAAGATGAAGGTAAAAGCAAATGAAATAGCACAAAAGTTCTAAGAATTGCATAAATTAGTGCAGGAGGCACAAACAACCTAAGTGGCTCGAGACAAGCTACCGATTAGTGTTTGGGGCCTATTGGAGCAGGTATTTTTAGGAGTAAGCGCAATAAGCAAGGCAACATGTAACAAAGGGAACAACATGCGTCGGAAAAGAAGGAAGACCAACAAGACAAAGGGAAAATGAAGAAGCACGCAGTAGGATTTGATGAAATCTGACACATATGTGGACACACCTAGCCATGTTAGGGTTAGTTTTTTGGAGTCATATTGTAAGGGTTTTAACCCATTTTGTAGTATAAATAGAAGAGGTATAAGGTAGATTGAGGTATCTTGGGTGTAGTATATTTTGATCATATTTTTTATATATTTTGGTGTCCTTTTTGAGTTCGAGGTTTGGTATTGTTGAGAGCTGTGGAACTTGGACGGAGTTGATGTAATTGGGGGTCAGGTCACAAGATGTGGAGTTTGGTGTGACGTTGGTTCACCTCACCACTATTCACATATCCTATGATGTAATGTGCACAACGATATTTTGATGAAGACAAAGAAATAAAATGAAGATATTTGTGGACGTAGCCCCATGGTGGAGTGAACCATGGTAAAAATCTATGTTGCAATGTGTCTTAATGGTTTTTTTATTTCTTCAATTATGGTTAAATGGTTAGATAAATGAATGGTTTTAATTACAACGTGCACTAGAATATGTATGCAGAATGAATATTATGAATGAGTGAAATAGTAGATCTGATGAATGGTATGATAGAATGCATGTTTAAGTAGAAGTAGAAGTAGGAAGAACAAACCCCAATCCCTTCCATGACTGCAGACACCTGCGTCCTGTAGTCACCCATAAACCATCTCGGGTGAGACTGCGTTGTGCACTCAGTGAGAGGTGTATCCTTTTGGTTTACCAGAAGGGTCGATGGTGATAAAGGTTTTGTTGGAGAACTAAGGTAGAACCTAGGTTAGCTCATACATACAACACACACTAACCAATACATATTAGTTAAACTTACATATAGTTCAAACATATCAATTTTGTATAGAATTTACAAAGAACTTGTCTTTTTAACATATTAATTTTGTATAGAATTTAAAAAGAACTTATCTTTTTTGTTCTTTTAGATGTGCTATAATTGTGTCGATAAGAATTTTTGTTACTTGAACTACTCTCACACATTTTTTTTATCAATATACAACATGTATCGTTCAATACATAAGCTATTAAATAAATTTGATAAATAAATCACATATTTTTTAGCTAAAAAAAAACTGGTATCTGGTGCGCTTTAATAAGATTAAAGAACCATTGTGTTTCATATATGAAATGCACCAATATCAAAAAATAAATTTTTAAAAAATACTTTAAATTATAATGGTGTGATATGTATCGTTAATATCACCGCTCCTAGAGTAAGAAAATGAAAATATAAAAATACCATGAACAAATAAAATTACACACTGATGAACGATTTTTTTTTAAATTATGTTGCAGATATTCAGTGTGCTTTATACATAAGTGCACTGGTGCGTTATATTCAAATAGGCGCACCAATAACTCGAAACCGTTTAAAAAAAAAAACGTGTCAAGGATGAGAGGGTTTGGATCTGATGCAATAAGTGGTCCCCTTGCATCACTTGTCAAACGCCTTTTATATGGAAACAAAAACTCATTAAATCTAAAATGACTAAAATGAGAAGTCGTAATTGTGAAGTGATAGAGGGAGTTAAACCCTAAGGTGAAATTCTGTAGTCACATAAGCAAGAAGAAGCAAGGGTTTAAGGTAAGTATGATTTTTTTTTTTTTTATCTGAATTTTAATTAGACCTAAATAGAGATACAAATTGTAAAAAAAATTATTATTAAAATCAACAGTAAAATTTAAATTTTTTACTATGCACGGATTTGAGCGAATCACAAAACCCTTCAAATTATGATCTTCTGAATAATTTTGTTGCTCCAAAAGGGTTTTGAATGAATCACCATACCCTTCAAATTCTGGTCTTTTGAATAATTTTGTTGTTCCAAAGTATTGATATGCTACTCCACAGTTCTCCCCGATATGTCTCTCTTGCAAATCTCTCCCCTGTAAATTTTGGCAAAATAATAAAATAGTGAATAACTTAATACTATTTAAAGGACTTTATGAAAATGGTTTTAAATTAATCACCATAACCTTGAAATTTTGATCTTTTGAATAATTATGTTGTTCCAAATCATTTAGCTACTCCACAATGCTCTCTGGTATGTCTCTCTTACAAATATATCATCTGTAAATTTTGGTAAAATAATGAATAGCTTTTTACTATTTAAAGGACTTTATGAATTTAGATTTTAAATTCCCGCTCATTTTTTAATTGTAAAAGAACAAAGTAGTGTTTTTTTTTAACTTTTACGAAACCCCGATGTGTTTATTAATATAACGTACTAGTGCATTTGTTAATAAAACGCACCTGTGCACTGAAAAGTTTTTGGAGCACTGATATCATATAATTATTTATTTATTTATTTGAATTCATGAGAACCGGTGTGATTTGTAATTAAATGCCTCGGTGCTTTATATTGTTTATAAACACACCTATGTGTTTGGTTTAAATAAGCGCACCATTATGATTTAAAAGTTATCTAAATTTTTATTTATACATAAATAGTATATTGATCTTAAATTCTATTTTAGGATGCATCCACATGACTTACAATACTTCATAGTATACATTTTCCGCTTAAAGTCGTCTTATTCTTAAAAAATTATTGTTGATTTTTCTCAAATGTAGGAAGAAAAACTTATAATATCAAATGGCCAATTCTTCAAATTCCAACTCATTCCATATTGCTCAAATTCCATCGCAGAGTTCTCCCTTTCCATCTCCAATAAGTTCATATTTTATTTATATTTCGATTATCTAATTGAATTTATTTTTTTTATCCATGTCAATCTGAATAAAAATGTATCCAAATTTGCAAGATCATGATTTAGAATCGAGTTCAGATGAAGAAAATATTCCACCAATTCAAAAACTTCGAAAGCTCTTATCAGGAAAAATAGACTGCAAGCAGTTGGTAGATGAAAATGGGCAGCCTCTTTACCCTTCTGATTATAACATTCCATCTTCCAACCGCAATCCTGGGTCAACAATGGTAATAATTTTTTGGTATAATGTAATTTGAACAAAACAATTTCATTTCTCTTACTAATATCATCGATGTACTAATGTTCAATATTTTTGAAATTAGGATTCCGATGATGAGCAACCTACCTATTATCTTTCGTTTCACCCCACTGCAATTTCAAATCAAGTGAAGGTTGAAATAAGAGAACAACTTAGAGAGGAAGCATACCAAGAATGGTTGAATCAACCACCTATTCAATTCCCACTACGTCCAAATTCACCAATTAGGAATGACTACAACAACAATAGTTCTTCACAAGTTGGCAATGGAGTCAATGAAATAGAGGTTGGTATGGATGATTATTTAAGGGATACAAATTCCATGGAGACAATGTTGTTAGATGCATTATAGAACGATGAGCGAGGGGATGATGCTCATATCACTGATATCTTTTTTGAAATCCCGAAATATGCTTCCACCACCCCTCTCTTTGGACCTATCCGGTCAAAGTATACCCAGTTGGGGACAACAATGTTACTGTACAACTTGTCAGCAAAGTTTGGCATGTCAAACGCATATTTCTCGAAAATATTGAGGTAATTGACCATCATTAAGTCCCTTATATTTTGAGAAATATTGTCACACAATAAACATTAAAAACATCTGATTTTATGAATGTTAAATGACATTGTACATTTCTATTTCCCACTAATAGCAGGTTATTCAAAGATAAGGTTCTTCCGAGTGATAATATCTTTCCCAGTAGTTGTGAAGAGGCAAAAAAGATGTTGAAAATATTGGGTGTTGAGTACATATCATATCATGCATGTCTAAATGATTGTATTCTATATGCAGACATATATGTCTGAAATGTGTGCATAACATGTATCATAAATCAAATATAAAAGGTAAATCACATGGTCCTCCTCATAAGATATTGAGGCACATACCTATAATCCCAAGGATTGAAAGGCTCTTTCATTGCAAAGAATTAGTTATGCTTCAGGGATGACATGCCTCACATAGAAATGAGTTGGGAGTTATGTGAATCCCAATAGACTCAATAGCCATGGAGCATATAGAGGATACATGGGCCAAAAAATTCAAGGATGAAGTACGAATTCTATGACTCAACATATCCATGGATGGCGTCAACCCATATTCCCTCCAAAACACCAACTATTATATTTGTCCTGTAGTAGTGATCAATAACAATATCCCCCCATGGTTTTCCTTTAATAATGAACATCTTATGTTGGCTCTTATATTCCATGGTAGAAGAGAAGTGAAGAATATGGATGTCTACCTACAACCATTGGTAGATGAATTGAAGGAATTATGAGAAGGGATACATGTATACAATGTATCAAGACCCATCACAACAAAGATGAATTTTATGTTGTATTGAATATGTTCTTACACCACACATGATTATTCAAGATTATGAGTTTTCTCTGGTAAATTACATGTTTATTGATTTTTTTATATATGTAACAATATTTTTTGGCATATTTAATTCACTGCGATTGTTCTAATCTTTCATGCTAACATGCTCTATATACATAAATAATTTCCTAAGTATTGCAACAAAATTCTATCATGAATGTAAATGTTGTGGAACTTCTCTTAAATCTAGGTGGTCCAACCTCCTACGAAAACCAGTGTACGACTGCTCAAGGGTATTCCTCCCAAAACAACACCCTTAAAGAAAAGCAGCATCCGCTTTCAATGGTAAACCATAGAGAACCCAAAGGCCTTCAATAATGACACCAACATAATGGCTTAGACCATATGAGAGAGAGAAGGGGAATGAGATTACATAAATTTTCTATTCAAATGGGGAGCCTATGTTGGATGATCCAAAATTCTTTGACACCTATGTTGAGAAATTTCCCATTGGGATGAAAAGGAAATCTGTCTTTTATGAGCTCTCATATTGGGATCATCTTAATATTTCCCACTTATTATATCCCATGCATACATTTACAAATGTTTCATCTTATTTATGGAGGCACATATCATCAAAAGAAAGTGACACATTGACTGTTAAGAGAGATCCTATTTCTTCAAAAAATAAAAACAAACAATGGCCAAGAAAAGAAAGTAAAGGAGAGGTTGGTCCCTCTTGGTCTTTCAAAGAAGGTGATGTCCCATGGATTTTGAAGAATACTGATCTTTCTTTGGAAAAATAATTTATATTAGGTTTGAAGGTGCCTTCTTTATATGGGTCTTCACTACGACACAACTTCACTGTGGAAGGCCATTTGTTGAGGTTAAAATTACATGACCATTTGAACCTTCTAAGAGTATGCATATCAAAAACATGATTTTATTATTTGTTTTAATTCATGCCATGGGATAAAACATAATTAATTTTTTATATGTTTACTTTGTAGTGTCATTATCCTATGCTCGTGTGTGGGTGTGTGTACCATGACTTCCCCCAAGACCTACGACGTGCCATATCTAAATTATCTGCATTTTTATGTTGGATCACATCATAGGAGATTCATATGACTAGAATTACGTAATGGTGTCAAGAGATAACTAAGATTGTTTGTATGTTTGAGAAGGAATTGTCGATGAGTTTCATGGAATTACATGTTCATCTTCTAATTCACCTAGGATGAGATTGAATTAGTCAGAGTGGTCTCCTGTCATTGGATGTTCTTCTTAGAGAGGTAAATGAAGAAATTGAAAGGATTTGTTCGACAAAGGGAAAAACCAGAGGTGTCTTTGGTAGAGGGGTACATATCATATGAGTCTTTTTATTATTCCAGTGAGTACACCAAGAATATTGACAACACACCAAGTGTGATGATTTGGGATGACAAAAGGAATGAAGACAAACGATAAGGGGATATTTCCAGAGAATGGAAAAAGGTGCTTGATAAAGGGTAAGTGACTTATCGTTTGTCAAATTTCTACACAGTAACTATTCACACTGAACTTTATAATGTATATTTTGATCTAATACATACTATATGTCATTTTGATTTCATGAATACACACACACACACACACACACACACATTATTGAATTCAGAAATTGATATCATCAATAAATTCATTCTTTACAATTTAGAGGCAACACAGTTGTGGGTTGCATTGTACGAACAGAAGAGGAGGAAATGGGACAGTGACAGGAAATAATTTAGATGATTGAATGGTACAAGCACGCCTTATCCTAATCATTTAAAAGAAAACATGCCAATGATATGCCCCAATAGTTGGGTTGTTGACCAAGTCAAAGATAAATACAGTGCATCTGATTGTTGGCACAAGGGCAGACCCAGGGTTCAACACTTCAACAACTCACCAAAAAATCCCTAACTACCAGCCTTTTCAGCAACACCTGCGAAGCAGATGAAGTCTCACCCGAGGTAGAGGCAGGGGGGGTTACATGACTCAAGTGTATGTAACCAATCTAGGACACAAATTTGTGATTATAACACTTTGAAAAGTACTTAGGAACAACACACATTAATTCATTATCTTTATTCACATCGTAGATCAAACCCTAAGTACAGATCGACGCAATAACAATAACAAAATATGCATCGCACTTATCATGAGAAGTTAGATCTAACACATTCAACATAAACAAATCACTATTCATTCATAGATCTATCGAGCATTCATAACATTCAATGCACTAAGAAAATTCACAAGATAAACATTACAACACAAAGCAGACCATCAAGACATGATATACGTGGTTCACCCCAGTGTGGGGATACGTCCACCAACTACTTCTTCTTCTTTATTAGGCTTCAATCTCTTACATTCATCTACTCCTATGCACTAAGCCACAGAACCAAGCTTCACACTAGACAGGTGATATGTGCACTGCGCACCAGATCCACCTTCCCAAAATCAGGTCAAGGCACAGAGCCAACTCCTCTACTAAGCACATAGCCTTACATACATGATATGTTGCACAAAGCAACTCATAACTACTTGCCTCTTATACTTAGCTAGATACTACTTTGCTTGCACTAAGCACACTTTGCTACTTCTACATTACATTCTTTCCTATTTATACTTTTACATTCCTTACAAAAAGGCCTAATCATGGGTAAACCCATGGGTCGACATCCCTATTGGACAATTAAGAGGGAGGGTGAATCAGTTGTCACCGAGCTTAAATAATTATGCTTCTTTTAAAATATTTATAAGGAACTCAATGATGATCATAATAATGCAGGGAAATAAACAATGGCACATTCAGCATCAGTCACATATATGAGAAACACAGAGACAGATATTTCCCAAGGAAACCCGTACAAGCTAAAAACCTCTTCTTCTTTATATGATAAGTATTATTTAAATTCTTTACATTATCATATATATGAGCACCAACTCATTGTGAGGCTACAACCTCTGTTTTGCAAGCTGCAACTTGCTGAGAGCACCAACTCTCTGTTTTTCTCTAGCACCCACTAGAAGGAATCACCAACTCCCTGGTTTCTCTAGCACCAACTAGAAGGAAGCTACAACTCCCTGTGTTCAAGCACCCACTTGAACCTCTGAGGACAAAAATCCTCCCTACCACCCTGGATTATGAATATGAAATACTGAAACCTATTACAGTGATATAGTGTTCAATAACAACTTACCAGTCTCATCACTATTCTACTACATTTCGTTGCTCTGTCTGTCTCACTGCCTTCCTGCACACCTGACTTACGTTGTTTGTTCTTCTGCCTTTTATGCTCTGTGCGCCATGTCCATTCACTGAACAGTTCCTCTTCTATTCAATTCAGCTGCTACACTTCCCTCCTCCTTCACACATGAATCACCTTTAACAACAGCAACCACAGCAACTCCAACAACCACCACATCTCTTCTCTGTACCGTGTATATATAACTTATATGCATCTTGTGCATGCAATATTCGCCATTCCTCTGCATGCTCATACCACGCCAATATCCTCCACATATCAAGTGCTTTGAGTAATCATCATTGCGACTCTTCAACTTCTCTGGAAGTTCAACCCCTGTGTCTATCATCACTAGGTGTTATGTCGAGATTCCTTTTTCTCTCTGGAAGTTGAGACTCTTCGTCTTCTCTATTACAGTTGAGCTCATCCTTTCTATTTCAGTTATGATCTCCAACCCTCATCTAGCTGTCAATTTCCTCCACGAATCGTCTTCATTCCACTGGCAGATTCCATGTAACTCTTCAGCTCCTCTGGAAATCACACAGAAGTCTCTTCGCATCCTCTGGTAGAAACCATCAATGGTTTCTAGCAGTTACACTATGAGGATCAACATTAGCCCTCCGATCATGCTCATGTTCACCTCCATCATTGGATTAAATCTGATGAGTTCTTGCATTATTTACCCGTTTCTCACTTTTGCAATTCGGAGATTCTGCAATGAGACATCTTGAGTCTCCATGTCACAAGTTTCGAAACTCCGAAACAGAGCTTTTCTATGTTGGCTCCTTCCTTTATATGACCATGGGTATGACCAAGCACTTGTTCATAACATTCTTTTCATGATTTCGCATTTCACCTTTTCGTTAATTCTGTTGTGAAGTTTCTCGACTTTCCAAGTCGTGATCCCCAAAACGCCGAAAAGAAGCTTGTCTGCACGTACTCTTCTCTTCAGCTCTTCGATGGTGTGACCACCAGCTGAGACCACACACTTATTCATAAAGTTCTTTCACGATTTCACATTTCATGAATCTAGAGATGAGGCATCTCGACTCTCCAAGTCGCGATCCTCGAAACCCTGAAATGGAGCTTATCTGAACTGACTCCTTCCGTTCTCGTGACCACAGGCTGTGCCAAAAAGGTGCTTCATATTTCATGAGTTTATAAACTTCATTGAGTCTGATCGATGGTTGAAATATCCATAGATCCTGTTATCACTCTGTAAATTTCCTAGTGGTTGAAAAGAAGAAATATACAAAGGTAACCTTAACCAACCACTTTTAAAGCTGGGATCTAGCCCTTCCAGCTTCAGAGAGGGATCTCTCTATATAATTTAGCTTTGTTTTGAAAGATATCAGGCTAGGTAAAGGCACGAGTTTTGTTTTGTTGTAGAGGATTTTTAAAGTTGGTTGAGACAAATTACACATCCATTGGGCTATGGGGTCTGTACTTAATAAAATCTGAGACACAACCAGAAACGCTGAAGAAATATTTCACAAGGCGAGATAACACCCTCACTGGATCTTTAATAATTAAAGTGATGGACTGAAGAAAAGATAAGGAAAATAACTCCAATTAACAAGCACTTAAGAATCTCTTAATTGAAACTATTTAGAAGAATAACATCAAAATCTTTAGAATCGGAAACAGGGTATCAGAGATAAA
>JASDQU011026756.1:1640-25202 GCA_032191745.1 Picea mariana
CGTGCTCCTCTTCAACTGTATGAGCCTCAAGTACAACATACTCTGCCATTGAGACCACAAACTTTATAAGGACAATCATAAATGTATAAGTAAAAAAAAAATAGAAGTACAAAATGTATAACTACGAAATTATTAAGTATATGATTAAAATACAGTCATATTACCGTCATGTGCCAGTTCGGTCGTAGCACCATCGTGTGGCTGTGCCTCCGTGGAAAATTGGGACTGAATGGGATCAGAACCGTCTTCTGGTTGAAAACTGTTATCAACGCACTGCTCTACAATAGTACTAGTGCATTCATTAACAGTGTTGCTCCCCTGATTAAAACAAAGTTGTAAATATTAATAATATCCAATATGACTGTATTCTTTGAATAATAAAGGTTAATGTGGATTGAATTTTATTTACCTTATCCTGCAAAGTGGTTCTTGGTATCTGCCCCAATCTTTTTCGGTGTTCAACTACCACTTTATAGCCGTACTTGTAACCAAGCTTAAGTTATTCCTCCGTTGTTTCAGTACCAAACTCGTCACCCTGCATTGCATAAGAGTATGTATTTTTTATGTTATTCGCAACAATTACCTAAAAATTTTAAGGCGATACAAATAAGATATTTAGGTACTTGCAAATCGTGACTGCAACTTCAAGTAGCCACCTTGGCCTAACCTGTGCTGGCCACATTTGGCAAGCCTTGCTTTTGTGGCCTTTGATGTGTCAATCAATCTATCATCAAAAGTTTCAAGTATGTTAATATATACCACAGTTTTATTTACATCTAAATTTTTTTGAAGGTATTCAATTGAAATTGTAATTTACCTTCTAGGACCAAAGGGTGTCTTTCCTTCATTTGTCAATTTCTTCTCTTTTGTGTCCTCGATGAGGGCCTTCCACTCCCTCTCTGGAATCATCAAAGGACGCTCATACCTATCATTTTTTTTCAAGTGCCTCCTATATGTTTCTCACGTATATTTTAAATATTGGCCAGTTGTGGTCGTGGCCAAGGTCTTATTAAAAGTATCTACACCAAAAAGGATTTCTAGATGATCCATCAATTCTTTTTTGAGGTTGGAATTCTGGGAATTCCACCTCTCCCATATGGTGGGCCCAAAAATCAGCAAAGCCTTATTCTCCAAGGACCTGTAAAAATCATTGTTCCCTACATGCAAAATGATTATATGATTATTAATTTAAAAATAATAATTTAGATGATTTATATTTGTCTACATAGAGAACATGAAAAAAATAAAATTTTAAAAATTACCTGGAATTTTAACCTGCTTTAATGGAAGCCCTTCCTCGTTGACCATAAAATTTCCCTTAAGGGTCCTTGTGCTGGTCACACATCTTGCTTTAGGAAAAGAAACCATATAGTTTGTCAAATCATCAGCCTCATCTCCATCGCCACCTCTAGAGCCTACATGTGTGGCTGCTTCCTCGGTGGGCATGTCGTGGCTCCCACCTAATGGTGTGGAAGGTGGAGATCTGAATAGCTGCGTCCTGGAAGCTATACGAGGGCCTGCATTGGGACCCTGTGGCATCTGTGCAACACCACTACTACCGATACCATGCATGTCGGTGTTAACAAGATCCAAAAATCTCTCTATAAGAAAGAAAACATTTTTGCATTTAGATAGTGTAAAAGTTAAAAATCAAGCTTTCATAATTGATCTTATGACATAAAAATAAAACAACTTGAAATTATGGTAATTACATTATATGTCTTAAGCCTTGTCATAACTTCTTTGATCCTTTCTTCAACCTCAGGAGTTTGATCTAGAATATCTAACAAGTGAGCTAGTTCCTTGTTTCCTTTATTTATCATTTTCCTTATTAAAATTGTAGGGTTGGAGGATTCACACAAATCCCTTTCGCCAAGCGAATCATCATCAACATCATATCCCGCCGACTACATATTCGACAAAATAAATGATAATTCAGTTATGTAAACAAATAAAATAATTGATCACCAAAGAAATAAAATCCATATTAAATGCAATTCAAAAATCGTTGTTCATTTACCTGTTCTGAGGCCGCTATTGATTTACCACGATCATCCTGCCACATTACAATAAAATTAGAATCATGATCATTATCATGAGAAATAAATTCAAATGTATGAGAAATTCAAATGTTGATAACAAAAATAGAACATAAGGAAAATCATAAAATATGAGTCATTGCTTACAAGTTGGGTAAATTAGTATACGTAACACCCCATAATAGAAACATTTGTATCTATTCGATTCAAATTGTAATCAATCAATATCTCTTCCCCTTCAACTATTGATTTTATTGCACATACAAATACATGGTTTTGTTCATGCCCCTCAAATACGCAATTGGGTCGCTTATTTGTGGTCGCGGGTCATGTACTGTTTATAAACCCTACAATATTCCCCATTGTTTTTAGCCTTCCGTCAATGTAGATAGTTGCTCCTTTATTTTGATCATTGTCTTTTAGTTGTATATAATTTGTGGCCAAGCCATATCTTCGCATACTTTTTGTATATTGGACTATTCGTATCCAATATTTGTAGATATAACAGGGTCCGACGTACTCCATCAATTCAGTTAATCCGTTGTAACAGATCTTTATGGCATCCATGAAAAATAGCCCCAAACAATGTAATGACGATGGAGCAATCTGGTATATCCTTTCGTTTGCACAAAAATCAGTGTTTATTTCAGGAAGATCCTTGGGTACCCATTGTTTCACTATATGTTTGTACCTCAAGGGAACCTCGATGTTGTCTATGCTCTCATGATCGTAAGAACATGATCCCCCTTTCACAAGAAAAAAATCCATGTGTTTATGGAATTTTCTTCTGATCTTCTCATCTCTAGTCGATCTCTGCCTGTTACACCTACTAGATGTCTCACTTTCTTCTATTCTACTTGAACTTCCCTCACTCAATGAAGACAGATCTGACAAATACCTATTTTCTTGTACGTCCTATAAAATCATTAATGACAGAAACAGTCAGTCAATCAAGATGTAACACTAGTTTATTACTAGTATCCTATTAGTATAACAGTAAGCTCATAATGATTACCATAGAGTTACTCTTTCTAGTATCCTATTATGTTGGGAATTTTTCTCATGTAACTTTACCCTAAGAGTTTTTGGACAATTTAAAGACAACCCAAATAATGGTATTTCTGAAAAAAATGAACAAGAAAAGTGGAACTTTAACTCAACAAAAATACTACCCTCGTTGGAAATATGAACCCAAGGAGAAGAAATGGTAGAAAGGTAAAGGTGGACTATACATGTCAAAAGGGAGAGAGAAATTGAGAGTAAAGTACATTATTAAGTAACAAATACGAGAGTTGTTATTGATTTGTATCTTCACAACTCCCAAGGTATCTTCACAACACCTGAGTTCCTTCACAACTCTCGATGCAATCTTACAACTCTTGAGGCATTGGTCAGAATTGCATAGGTATTTTGGGGATATTCTTCATGCACATGGACCTCTCATGCCATGCCACGTTACAAATATTGGAGTGGAAACTATTAACCCCTACCTCTATTAACCCACAAGACAGATGATGTGAGCAAATTGTTCTGCCTAATGACCAAACAAGACATGGGATCATGGTCTGCAGTTATTTCAGGATATGCCCACAACAATTGTGGTGAGAAGGGTCTTTCACACTTTTTTTAAATGCAGCGAGCAGGAATGACTGCAAACCAGTCAATTATTGTGACTCTGCTTAAGGCATGTTGTGACCTTGTTGATGTCAAATTAGGCATGCAGCTTCATACCCACATTATTAAAGTTATAATTGAGCCATATATATGTCTGGCTAGTTCCCTAGTCACCATGTATGCTCAATGTGGGATGATAGAGGATGCATTTCAAGTGTTTCATAACATGCTCTAGAAAGATGTTGTTTTATGGACAACCATGATTGCAGGATATGCAAAAAATGAGCATTATGATGAACCCCTTGAATTGTTTTGTAAGATGACAAGGGCTCGCATAAAGCCCGATCAATTCATGTTTGCTAGTGTGCTAAGTGCATGTGCATCCCTTGGAGCTCTGGAACATAGCAAGGGAATCCATGCTTGTATTTTGAAAAGGAATTTTGAATCAGACCTCTCAATTGGTAACACAAGTTAAGCCAAATCTGTTTTCCTTTTCCAATATTCTTAATGCATGTGCCACATTAGCTACCCTAGAAAAGGGAAAAATGTTCCATGCACACAAGATCAAAACATGATTTGAAACAGATGTTTCTGTTGCTAATTCTCTTGTTACAATGTATACCAAGTGCAGGAGCATAGAGGATGGAGTTGGGAAAGAATTGCTTGGTGAACATTGCATGGAGGACATTGCATGGCAGACATTGCTTGGCAGACATTGCATGGCAGACATTGCATGGCAGAAAGCATTGCTTGGTGCCTACAGAATCTATGGGAACTTGGAACTGGGAAAGCATGCAACAAAGTGTATTGACAATGAGGATGGAGATCAATATCTTATTGTTGAAGATCTTTGTTGAAATGCACAAGGAAGGTTGTAAGCTTAATCAGTTCACATTTCCAAGTTTTCTCAAGGCTTGCGCCAATATTGCGGCCACATAGCAGGGAAAGAATGTTCATTACCATGCTATTAGATCCGATTTAGAGGTTGATAAGTGGGTAATGCTCTTGTAGACATGTATGAAAAATGTGTGTGTGTGGATTATGGCCGACAAGTGTTTGATGAAATACCTGAAAAAAATGTACTGTCATGTAATGCCATTTTTGCTGGATATACACAGAATGAGAAGAGCGAGGAAGCATCAACAAACCTGTTACTGCACTGATCAGAAGTGATGCTCAATATGACTCTATGCGTATATTAACCAGAAGGACCTCTTCAAGAATTTGAATTGTATAATATAAGACTCCATTTATACCAGCAAGCTGCTCAAGAATTTGGTTTCTTATTCCCACAATTCAAGCATGCCTAACTCCTCCTCTTAAAAGGATCAGTTCAATTAGGACCTTTCATGGTTATTTCATAAAGACGTACAATAGAATGTCCCACTGCATGTTCTTGTAACAATTTTTTTTTCCATACAATGATGGTTGACTAAGTAAGGTCGCTGCTTGGATGGGTTCTATCTCACTTGGAGCATTTACAAGTGACATCATAGATTCCTGGTGATATTAAATGCCACTTTCTTGATGCAGATACATTCGTTTGAAACTTCCCTCCTTGGGCTTGGCTTATTTTCTCTCTGGTCTTGTCCAGTGCCAAGCCAATTTACCATCCACCTCATCGACGCTACCATGATTATGACTTATAACACTACTATGACAATGCATACTTAGTGTACTGTCATGAGGAATAGGTGGAAAGTTGAAACTCCTTCATAACATTGGAATTTCCTCTAAATAGGATGTTTGAAATATAGTTTTGTATGGAGTCTGCACTTGCAAATTGCTTTTGGTCTCATAGTGAGAAACTTGCAAATTGCTTTTGGTCTCATCAACACCATCGTTGAGACACCTATCTAGATATAAAAAATAAAATAAAAAAAACTATGTGTGTGCAATGACTGCCATACCACCATCAAGGTCATCTCCAATCTTGTTGGTTGGGAATTTGTTGTGCGAGATTCCCACTGCTTGCATCATTTCAACAATGGCCTATGTACCTGAGGGGAATATTGGTAATGTTTTAGAGTAAGTGCAATTGACAATATTCATTCTTTTTCCTTGTGTTGAGATACACAAGAATTGCATGCTATTTAGTTTACGGTGCATACTACATAGTAATTTTTGAAACTACTACTTTGCCTACTTTACTTGATGTCTACTTGCCTTCATTTTCACTGAAAGATATCTACTACTTAGAGATGGAGGATACAATATTCACCCTGGTTTTACTAAGGAATCATATGGAAGCCTGTAGATTTGGTGTTTCTGATCAGTGGGAGCCTTTTGAAAGAGAACCATTTTGAAGAAAATCTTCACCCTGTTTGGACCATGTATAGCATACAAAACATGTAAGTTCAATTTGGTGACTCATGCTAATTCCATTTCTAACTAGTATTTATATACAAGTTTGGAGATGATTTGTAGATTCTTTTGTGTTGGATTTACCTTCTGGGTTAGTGAGACGAGGAAGTGTCTAAGCCTGACTTCATCTCCAAATTTAAAACAGTGGCCACAGAGACCTCATGACATAAAGTATTCTTCTTTTGGTTGATGATTGTCATTTTAATGAGGATCTAGTGTGTTGGAATTTGGAAAGCAAAAAGTTGCCACAGAATAATAGCCTCATATAGAGGATCGATCCACCAATTTAAGGAATGGGATGTCTTGTTTTATTTGTTTTCATTGGAGATGGGCATTCAAGATCTAGTAAGTCTTATTTCTATTTTGGGCTAAGTTAGACAACAAATTTGTGGATAAATTTTCATGTAGTAGACTTCTGGAAATGTTTGAAATTTCCTTTGGCAAGTTATGGTGCAAACCTAAATTGGTTTCCAGCAACATGTCTATTGGTTGTCTCATTACAAAACAACAACAAAGATGATTATAAGGGTTGCTCCATCTCCAATTTGTTTTCATCATCAATTAGAGGCCGAAAAACATATCTTATTGTTGATCTCCATCCATATATAAATCATATTCTTGATCTCCATCCATATATCAAGCAGATTCAATGTGGATGATCCAGATTATGTTTGTGGCTTTCTACCAATGCTCTGATTGATATTCCTCGAGGGGACATTGGTTAATTCCACCCATTTCGCCAATTATGGTATAAATTTATTCAAATGGGTCGATTTGCTAAATTGTGTATATCGATTACAACTCTATTTGCTTAAACTTGTGAGCTAAATAGGTAAGTTTTCTTCACCAACCATTAATTTTTGAAGTGGAACAATCCCTATTTCTCATATAAGATGCAGTCTCTTTGTATGAAAATGATGGGTTCCACTCCCATGCCATTCATAACCATTGATGTGTATCAAATACCCCAATAGAAGGGTAACGAGAGTCAGTATAGGAACAATCAGGACTTGAATGCATTGACAATGGATAACCAATTGATGAACCCATTCAAAATGAAAGTGGACACCAATAGCTATACTTGTTTCGTATTAAAATGCATTGACAGTAGGTCTCTGGCAGACAGTAGAAGATTCCATCAACACATGATTGATAGTGGTTTCGAGCTAGGTATCATTCTGAGCAATCGCCTTATCCACATGTATGCAAAATGTGGAAGTGTGGAGAATGCACGCCAAGTGGTTGAGAGAATGCTTGAACGGAATTTAGTGTCATGAAATATAATGATTGCAGGGTATAGCAAGAATGGATATTATGAAGAGACAATGGATCTTTTTGGCCTAATGCATCGAATAGGGGTCAAGCCTGAAGAATTTATGCTTGCTAGCATTCNTGCAGCAACTGTGCAGAATGAACTTGATCTGCAAGCCCTTGAACTCTTTTCTAAAATGCGTCATCTAAGCCTAAGATTGGACATATTTATGTTTGTCAGTGTTCTTTGGGCTTGTGCAAACCTTGGTGTTTTGGAATAGGGCAAAGAGATTCACGTCCATGTGATCAAAAATGGATTTGAGTCAAATATATCTGCAGCTAGTGCCCTTGTTACCATGTATGCTAAGTGCAGTAGCATAGAGTATGCACACAAAGTGTTCAAAAGAGAAACCAAACATGACTTGATCTTATGAAGTGCAATGCTTACAGGATATGCTCAGGCTAATTTTGGAGAGGAGGCACTGGACCTCTTCTGCGAAATGCAATGAGAAAGTATGAAATCGGATCAATTCATCTTTGCAAGTATTCTCCAAGCATGTGCCATTTTGGAAACTTTAGGATATGGTAAGGAGATCCATACCCATATCATTAAAACTGGATATGGGTTGGATGTTTCAATGGGAAATTGCCTCCTTAACATGTATAACAGATGTGGTAGTACATATGATGTGAGCAAAATATTCTGCCTAATGACCAAACGAGATATGGGCTCATGGTCTGTAGTTATTTCAGGATATGCCCACAACAATTGTGGTGAGAAGGCTCTTTCACACTTTTGTGAAATGCAGCGAGCAGGAATGACTGCAAACCAGTCAATTATTGTAACTGTGCTTAAGGCATGTTGTGAACTTGTTGATGTCAAATTAGGTATGCAACTTCATACCCACATTATTAAAGTTATAATTGAGCCAGATATATGTCTGGCTAGTGCCCTAGTCACCATGTATGCTCAATGTGGGATGATATAGGATGCATTTCAAGTGTTTCATAACATTCTCGAGAAAGATGTTGTTTTATGGACAACCATGATTGCAGGATATGCAAAAAATGAGCATTATGATGAAGCCCTTGAACTCTTTTGTAAGATGAAAAGGGCTTGCATAAAACCTGATCAATTCACATTTGCTAGTGTGCTAAGTTCATGTGCATCCCTTGGAGCTCTGGAACATGGCAAGGGAATCCATGCTTGTATTTTTAAAAGGAAGTTTGAATCAGACCTCTCAATTGGGAATACTCTGGTTACTCTTTATGCTAAATGTCGAAGAATAGAAGATGCTCACAAAGTCTTTGAGAAAATGCCTAAATAGGACATTATTTCATGGATTTCACTGATTTATGGATATGCTCAGAGTGGGCATGGCAAAGAGTATTTCAAGGAATATGTTGGCTATGTTTTTGTCTTATAATCTATGGAAAACATGTGGAATAATTATGGAATAATATGTTGGCTATGTTTTTACCTTTTGCATGGTTTGTAGCCCGACATAATTATGCTACACATTCCAACTAGAAGCTTAACATGATTATTTTGGGTCACATGTGGTTTTGAATCTTATTGTAATTAAATTGCATTCCCAAAATGGAAACCCAATGCAATTATTGTTCGAACAAGTAGGTTGGACTGTTGTCATAATTACTCTTCATGCTTTAATGTAACCCTAACATTGTTACACCATTCTAGAAGGGAATTGGTGAGAGGAATTATTACCAAATAGGTGTTGTATTTAGAAGAATAACATGAGTAGAAGAAACACATGGACTTTCTAAAAATATAGGAATTGAGGTGATGATGAGAGGGAGCTAATGCCCTTTCTCACAACCTAGTCATTTATAGGATGAGTGGAATGCACACATGACCTAATTGTATAATAATAATAACAACATTGAACAAAAATTACATTAACTATAAAAAAACATGAGAATACTTAAATTTATCTACCTCTACTTTCTACTTCCCTCCTTGACGTTGCACTGGTTATCCATCCATTTTGTAGCTGCCAAGGCTTCCACACATTTGGTTATCCATGAAAACCCATTTTGTCGTTGTCAGGGCTTCCACACATTTGGTAGCATGATAAGTGAACCAACCATTCCTTTGAACCTCATAACCATTACCATCAACTATGGGGGGATTTCCATTAAACCAAGTCGAACTATGGGGGGATTTCCATTAAACCAAGCTCAGAGTAAGCCAAGATTCTAGGCCTAGTTCTAGAAGAGATCTGAAGCAAGAAAGTCGACGTCTCGAGCCCAAGTTTTGGTAGAGATTCAAAGTGATCAAACCCAAGGTTCTGAGCTGAGATGTGGAAAGAGTTATTAAGTTCAAGTTCGAAGAAAACCAGGGTCTAGGTTTCTAGTCCGAGTTGTGGAAGGATTTTCTATGTAGAGAAATTCGAGGTTTCGGCCCAAGTTGTGGAAGAAATTTACTAAGTTGGGTTCGAAGAAATCGAGCCGAGGGTTAGAGTCGAGTTATGGTAAGGGTTTGGTTGATTCCAGAATCAAGTCGAGTGTTCATAACTGAAGTGTGGGAGGGTTTTTGAGGTAACCATTCCGAGCAGAATACAGAGAAGTATTTTCAACAACTTACCATTCTCTTCACGAGCTCTCTCTCTTGGCCAATGCCCTCCATGAGNCTCTCTCCCGGTGCCCTCCGCGAGCTCTTTCTAACCTTGTATCTAGTGAACCCTCTCCTTGTGCCCTCCGCAAGCTATCTCCTTGGGCTCGAGTCTCCTTAAAAGGGCGCGAGTCTCCTTGAAAGTAGTTTATTTGGGCGCGAGTCTCCTTGAAAGTAGTTTCTTTGGGCGCGAGCATAAAACCTTGAATGGGCGCGAGTCCCACCTCATTTTCACTCACAAATTGTATCTAAGAATTTTCATTTACCTCCTGGTCAACGTTTTTCTCCTTCTCCAATTTGCATTGGTGGTGCATTTTTTTCTTGATATTCGATGTTAATTCAATAATGAGATTAAACAACCTTAAAAATTCCTACTACACTTGGATTGTGCAATATATGCATCTCATATTGAAAATTTCATTAAGGAAATAACATTTTTGCTAGTTTTCAATCCAAAATTGTTGGTTTGCCTTCATGGGTGATTTTAGGGGAGAAATTTCGCTCATGGGTGAAATTAAAGGGGTTCCAAATTTTTATTGGGTGATTTTTTTATATTGGAGTGGGTTTTTTAAACTTTTATTTTTCGTCCCTAATTTATTTAAAAAAAAAATAGTATAGAGGGTTAGCCCGGGTTTTTATGAGGGAGAGAAGAAAAAAAATGTATTTCGCTCCTACATTTTGGAGCTCCAATCTTCCATTCGCCCCATTTCCAGAAATACGGAAATTTCTAGTAGCGAATTCGCCCTCACATTGGGTATAAATCATGGTTTACGGTTTAATCTTATCCAGTTTTGTGGTATTACTCCCTCTGTGGTATTACCTTGCCACAAATCATATGCCACAGAGGTATTGTTTGAAGTGTTCCCTAACCACCAAGCATAGTGGACAATAATATTCCCTTCGTGATCACAGACTATCCCCCCACACCTGTCACCTCTCGTTGTCAAACATTGTGGACCATTAATGAACAAGTCATTTTCAAGTTTTGACTTAACACAAAAAATACATAAGGTATACCGATTTTTAACACCCTTTATATCTCACATGAATCCTAGGAAACATAAAATCAAAGCTTCAACCAGAAAAAATCATTCAACTAGCACAAAAGGTCCATCATCACTCAACCAATGGATACTCATAATAGAATTTTAAGATCAAATTCCTAATCTTTAAAATCATAATCCTATCTTGATGTCCTCATCAAACTATTGAAACAAAAACCCCAAGGTTTTTAAGTCAATGTTATATACCACTTAAACAAATATATTATACATTTAAAAATTACTTCCTAAAATTTTGTTTAATAAGGACAAACTTTCATGAGTTCCATAGAGAAATAGGGCATTGGACAATTTCTAAAATGTCGTGGGATAAGATAATTTATCATCTTTGTGATACTAAGAAGGTGGATGATAAAAAATCATGTTCTCTTAGAATGCCCTGGGTATGCCCACATTAAATTCCAATTACAAAACCAAACCATATTACAAAATATAACTATGTATGTGATATTAATCAACACCAGTTCTTCAACATATACATATCTAAAGAGTTACTTCCATAACTCACATGAAAATATGGAAATCTCATCCATAAGACAACTACATCCTCCATACATTCATTTATATGGTTTCCACAACCATCCAACACATTCGATTCAGTATACCCTTTTGCTTCAATACTCAATATGTACAAATATGTATCACTCTTGCTACCTAAAATCATATTAGGAAAGACATAAGTGCTAAAGTCAACTCATGAACAAATTCAAATATTATCAAGGAATACACCAAAAATCCAATCTTAACCAACATTCCACAATAAACACAAGTAACACTCTATAGGTTCCACAATTTCCTTCTAAAATCTACTCAAAACATATTTAAGCCTCAAGATCACATGCAACAACATAACCATTTAAATATTGGCATTTTCAAAGCAATGTCAAACAATGAGGCTCGAGTACTCAATAATCCTTTGGAGAAGAGAGATAAGTTTTAGGAGATTTAGGTTGTGGATGATAAAATCACCCAGCTACATGATGCAACCTTAGTAGATAGAAATTCTCTCTAAGAGTTTAGACTAGGCTACCCAAGACACTTAGATTTGTAGTAGTTGGAAGCATTTGTAGATATGGAATGGGAAGAAATAATGTAGATGCAACTAGTAGAACTAGATTAAGAGAAAGATCAATATTTCATTGTTGGTGTTTCAATTGTGTTAAGTGGACCAAGTAGTTAGATGTATTCAAGCAATTTTTGGCTCATGCTCTTACCTTTATTCAAGAATTGGCCTCTTCATTTCAAGGGGAATTAGAAGATCAGTTAACATCAAAGCAATAGAATTGACTCAAGGGTGATTCAATGGGTGTGGTAGAGGCTTGTTGGCCTTCACTTGCTTTGGGATTTTTGTGCAAGAAATAAGAATGATGGGAATTGTGATATTTGGATAGCTTTGACCATTTCAAATGGACCCTCAACTTTAGTTAAAGAACAAGTGGGAAAAAATGTTTTTGCAGGTTAAGTTGGGTAGTATTTATTATGTAAGCATAGTGTTGTGAAAGGAAGCCATTGTTAGTTAAGCCCAAAATTGGCATGTCAGGGATGCCCTGAAACTCCTTGTCAAATGCAAAGAAAATGGATGGATCCTAGTTTGGTCACTGTTATATTCAAACTTATACAACATATAAACATAATTCCCAACAAAAATTCAATGACTTTCTTAAATAGCCCTCTTCATTGCATCTTGCTTCAAAATAAAAGTATCATTCCACAATGTTTACTAATGCATGCTCAACATCTCCTGAAGATTAATCTACCTGCATCAATTGAGGGGTATTTATGCCTATACCTAGCTTATACTATAAATCATTGTTGTTGTTTCCATTACATAATCCTTTGCATTTAAATCAGAAGGAAACTCATTACAGAGACCTTTCTGCAAGATTTACAACATTTTCTAGTGTCTCTGGGTCTTATAGGACTTCCTCAACTTGATTTTGAAAACCAAAGATAGTCTTCACAGTCCTTAAAAGTGAAGAGTGACATAGTTTCCTAAATATTCAGACATATTTTCAGCACCAGCTGTAACAAAGCCATTATGAATCCAGTAAGGCACAATGTTGTCATTACATGCAGTATATCTTTGATGGAGGATTCAAAATGACAAATGGTTTGTATTTTCAAACTCCTCGTGACTTGTACATCACTTTGGACTATACCGAGGTAAATTTTGGTCAAATATAGCATGCATGAAGAGAAAAACACCACCTAAAAATGCCATTTCTGCCACATTTTGGAGTAGCATGCTACGCTTTCTGAGTACTTTTGGGAGAAGATGAGTTGAAGGGCCAGATCATGTCAATTTTGTTGCTTAAGCATTTCATCGGTTAGTAGACATCCCCAGCTTTCTAGAACACTTTTTATATCTATATTTGGACCTCAGGAATGCCTCCAAAACTCCATTTTTCCTAGCACACTACGCTTTCTATCAGTTTTGCTACGCTTTGTCCTGGAATTGGTTTCTTCAACAATTTTTTGCCAGATTCGACATCTATGAAGTAAAATGTTACTTTTTGATGTGATAATGATGTAATAGGGTGTAAATGAGTCAATTATAGTGATTTTGAGGTAGATTCATGCTTGGACATCATTTTTTGGTCAAATGTATTGGTTGAGGAAAAATGGGGATTGGTTGTAACCTCCCTAGATATATCATACTACCTCCTAAAACATGAAAAATTTAACACTCTACCATAATTCTCATCTAATTCATGTATTCATAGTTCACTTACAATTATATCATGGATGTATGCTACTCTCTTCCCTCATTAATATATCATTCCATGTTTTCCCTATGAAACTACAATAACTTTATATATAATTTCCTGTATATATTCATTTTTTTAATTGAATCATAATCCATGTGTTTCCACATGTTTCCTAGTATTTTTTCTCACAATCCAAGTGTCTTAGTGTTTATCCCTAGGAGGACCAAGGAAACATGGAGGAGGAAATGAGGACCATGGGTGATCTAGTGATAAAAAGGAGCTTCCTACCGGGTCCACTCGAAGATTGGCCTAGGGCCATTTGGAGGGTTGGTCGGTTCTTGGCTTGTTATCATGTCGCTCGGTAGCACATGGGTGGTAAGTGTAGTGAAAAATCATCTTGGGAGGTGCTTTGAAAGAGCACTCTTCTCCACTTGTCATGAAGTTTGGGAAATCGTTGTGGCTCCCTTGCAGGGATTTGCATTTGTATTCCTTGGGAAAATTCTTGGTAACACATTGTGTTGTGGGCTCTTTGGATGGCTGCGGGATCTAGTATATATAGGTTGGCTTTGATTCGTTGAGATCCTTTTTGGATGATGCAATTCCTTGTGGTTTTTGTTTGTCAAGTCCCGTTGTGTTGTTGGCTCCATGAAGCCAATGTGATGTATTGTGTTTTATTTGTTGACGATGGAGGTTTTCCATTCGTACGAAAGGTGGTGCGGGAAATGAACTGGTTGTTGGGTTTGCCTGAAGATTGGCCTTGGGTCATTTGTAGGGTGGTCAACATCCAGTACGTGGGTGACAGTGAGGACACCTGCATACATGTCTGGAAAAGTGGATGTACTGGACCGTACAACCGAGGAGTTTCTAGGGTTTGCAGGTGTTGTCTATAGTTTTCTGTATTTCTCTGTGGGCCATTTTCCCTGTAAGGGAGACTTTGTAAGCTTTGATATTATTCTAATGATAGGCTGATTTGAAGGGAAAAAATATTTGTGTGTTAAGAATTGGTTTATTTTATTCCTCTATTTATTTTAGTTAATTATTCCAGCAGTGTATTTTTTTTTGTGAGTTGCTAATCTAATTTACAACAAGGAAATCACTAGTAAACAATTTACCTAGGTGCCAGGGTTAGAAAGTTAACAATAATATAGAATAGATAATGAATGAATGAGATATGATTGATACAATGATCCTTGTGATTGTATACTTATTTGCATTGATTGGTTAGGAATTCTTGTGTCTCTTAGGTTATGTCCCTTTGTTGTTGTTGTTGTATTTAAATTTATTACATTGTGTTTGCCTCTTATATTATAATTTAATGATGGCTCCTTGTGAGTGTAGCTAGATACATCACTAGTGGTATCAAAGTGATTCTTTCTACTAGTTGGGTGTCAGACTTCTATAGGTTTCATTCCCTATTGGTCGGGTGCCAAACTTCTATTGGTTTCCATACCTTGTTGACTAAGTGTTAGAGCTTTCTACCAAAACAAAAAAAAACTTTAAATTGGGAAGATATCCATTTCCACTCCAATTTTCTATCCACTGCTATTTTCATGAGTCACTACAAAACACTAAAAGGTTATCCTCTATTATGCAATGTTTACTTTTGTGCATTTGGTGGGTCAGAACTTCATTTTTCATCCTGAGACTTCACCAGGGGTTCAACATTGACCTGATCTACAGTTTGGCATCTTCTTCGGAGTATTTGGATATCTTTGGCATCAGGGCCGAATTTTTGAGGCTGACAAATCTTCCAGCAGAGCGTGACCTATCCATTTGAGGGTTTGGCACTTCATACGACCCATATCTCATCTCGTTATTCATGCATTGTATCCAGGTGGCCTTTGGAGGCTTGTAGCTTCTCTCCTTCATCTGGTTGAGGCTTATCTTCATTTTGTTATAATCTGTTAGCTATATTATACAAGATCTGCAGATCCATTAGATCAGGGTCTTATTCTTTATGAATAATATTAGATCTGAGATATTTGAGTTATCACTTGTGTTATTCATCATGCATCTGGTGGAGGTATGTCCATTTCTATATTTATGATTGATGACACATGCATTGGTGGTAGATTACTGATGGAGGGCATCAGTGGCACATGGTAGTTCAGATGGGGGATTTTCCATGGATGACTTTCATACTCTTAGAGAGAGAGTTTCTGTGATGAGGGCCAACTACCAGCAGTTGTTGATGGACAGGGACTACCTGTTGGGGATTGGCGAGATGTATTACGGGGCTCTGAGAGAGCAGGAATTGGAGGTGGAAAGAATCACTCAATAACATTTACCATCACCCTTTTCACCCTCTTTAATTCTTTTCCCATCTCTAATGTTTTCTCACATTCTTCCCCACATACTTATAATGAAACAAATACCTATTTTTTGTTCACCGAGAAGACCAACAAATTGTTTTTGAAGCGTCGTTATTATAGAAAACTTGTCGCAACATCCGTCAAATGCAACATATTTATAGATTTTATCACGTTGCAATTCTGACATTATAAAAACCTAAGTGACCGTTAGTATTTTGACTTGTTCAACATACTAAGGTGACCATTGGAGGGGGAAAACCTAGTTTCCACAACGTCGCAATTGCGACAACAATCTTCACAAACGTGGCAAGAGAGACGTCTATGTCATAAACGTGGCAAGAGAGACGACTAGGTGGAAAATGTGGCAAGAGAAACGACAATGTGGCAAGAGAGACATCAACATGGCAAGAGAGACGTCAACGTAGCAAGATCGACGTTATCGGGCAAGATGATTTTTTTTTTTTTTAAATTTCCTCTATTTTGTGACAATATGGACAATTTTGTCCATAACGCCGCAAATAGAACGTCATAATTTTTACAATATGTACTAGTGTTTAAACCCAAATAATGGAATAGGTTTGTCGATAATACTTTTGTTATTTTGCCCCATGGTTGTGACAAATTAAATGAATTTACGAATCACCTCAACAAACAATATGGTCACATCAAATTCACTATGGAGGTTGAAGATAAAGGCATACTTCCTTTTCTAGATGTCAAGGTCATTAAAAGCCCCGATGGATCCTTATCCCACCAAGTTTATAGGAAGAAAACTCACACTAAACAGTGCCTTCATGTCGAATCTCATCATCACCCTGCCCAAAAATTAGGGGTTCTCAACACCCTAGCTACTAGGGCCTTTAGAATCTTGACGATGAACACCTTGATGAAGAGAAAAACCATCTCCTCAAGGTTTTCAAGGATAATGGATATAAAAAACATCAGGTGTTTAGAGCCTTTCAGAATGCCTCTAAAATACCTAGAAATAAGGTACAAATAAATAATGATGTGTCCAAAGTTTTCTTACCATACATACAAGAGACAACATACAAGCTTGCTAGGATTTTGAAGAAGAAAAATATTGGGGCAACTTTCAAACCCATAAACAATATTAGGAATTCCCTTAGGTCAGTCAAAGACCCTGTTGATCCCATTGAACAAAAGGGTGTCTATATGATCCCATGCTCGTGTGGTAAAAAGTACATAGGAGAAATAGATCATTTCTTTAGAATTAGGATTCAAGAACATGCCACTGATATCAAGCACAATCGCACTCGTCCCTCAGCTTTGGCAGAACATTTGAACAAAACAAACATCATATTTTTATTGAAGAGGCCAAAATTCTTTCCAAGGTAGATCACTATCAAAATAGGAAATTTAGGGAAGCCATTGAAATTGAAAAACAACCTAACAATCTAAACATAGATGATGGCTGGAAGATTAGCCAAAATTGTGTCCCAACACTAACCACAAGGATAGATTCTGGAAATTGATTAGTAATAAATTTATTAGTAATATTTTTAGGTCTTTTATTTTTAATAAGTCGACTCTTTTCTAGAAAAAAAAATTCATATATATACACTTGATGATTTTTCGGATTTCCTTCATATCTTAAAACTCTTCCTGATGATGGACCACATTTTTTTGGTCTGAAACATCAAATTAAAAAACTGATGTGATGAATCTGAAAGAACTACCTTATCATATTCAAATGATGTCGAGCTAATACGGTGTCACCATCTAGAAAGGTGGGAATTCATCCTCTAAAACCACTTGGAACTTTATGGGGTGATACATGAACTTTTGTTAGATCCAAAAGTTTGTACAACCCTTGGATGTCCTCATGTCCATCAAAATTCAAGCACAAATATGGTTGATAATATTCATAAACTAATATCTTTGATTCCTCAAAATGATGATCTATGAGGTATGGATGTGAATCAACATAAGTGCACTGCAACAGGCGATCCCATGGTGGATGAAAAAGGTTTGTGATCATATCATCACTAATCTTCCAAATATATTGATTGTCTATGTATGAAAAACAACCTTCCAAAGAAAAGGCTGCCACATCTCTTATTTGGAAGTTGTCCTCAATGTTCTAGATGGGATCTCCATCAAAACTGAAACAACCAATATCCCATCCATGCTTCCAAACACATATGAAATCATCAATATGATTGTCAACTGTATTTGAAGGTTGCTCCATGAATTCACATGTATCATTGGATTTGATTACTTCTTCATAAGGCTGGACAACTTCATCTTCTAATGTCTCGTCTGGTTCTTCAACGTGATAAAATTCATCGGGGTCTTCTTGGTAACTTTCTCCACAGATTTTTTCTTCAATAGATTCTTGGGACAATTCCCTTATAAGACCCATCATATGCTTAACAACTTCATCAACATTTTTTTTCTTTTCCACCTATAAAAGTGTCCACGAGATACGATAAGTTTTGGGAAAGGTTTCATCCCATGGTCCTATAATTCCATTGTTTGAAATGAAACTTCAATGGAGTCGCCAGATGAGATCAAGACTCATCGAAAAAGGCCAAGAGGGCATTTTCCTCAATGGAGTCTCCAGATAACCTTGTATGAAGTTCATCAAAAGTGAAAAGGCAACTTCCCTCAAATGGAGTCGCCATGAAAGCTAAAGGAAAAGATTTGGGATAACTTTCCAAGTGTCATTATGGTCAGAAAGGATTCAAAATCTTCCCAAGAAATGACATAAAAATCGTTATCGCGTAGTTTGTAGTTTGGGAAAATCCTAGCCAAAACACCAAGTGTGTGACACAACTAGGAACACTTATCGTTGTCACCTCAATATATGTACCCCCCGTTTTAGTGAAGGAAAATTCCAACACAATGGAGGCTTCCTAGGTGATCCTAGGGGGATTGCAATTGTATAATTAAGGATCTCGGAGAGTACGCCTATAGGTCAAGATCAAGGATGAAAATGAGGATTGGAGAAAGAGTCTTATGAGCTAGTAAATGGTTTCCAAGGTTGTGTACCTGCAAAACAATGTTAGACCTGCCTAAAACAAGAGAATATATGATTATACAAGCCTCATAACCAATGGGGAATCAACAAGAAACCTTGTTGTCCCAAAATTGCAGCAGTATGGGAATATATATATGTAGTAAAGAGAGTATGACAACTACAAATTAAACCATCAAAATCAAGTGTATAATGTTGGAAAATTAAGCTAGCAATTAGTAGACAAACTTCCAATATTTAAACCAAAACTTTGATAGCAAGAGAGGGTTGTTTATAATTTTTATCGGTAGAGTTTGATAACAACCTTATGTTTGTAGAATTTTTTTTCTACAACAACAAGTTCTATCCACTAAAATCAACAAGCAATCCACCCAAACAATAGCCTTTAAGAAGTAGATCAATTATGACAGTTTGCAAGTGAATTTCAACAATAGAAAAGTGAGCAAAGAGTGATAAAAGAGTGATTTTGTTGCAGCCCTAATGATTGTAGCTTAATTTTTATCACAAAATCATAATTACTTGGCAAATCAAGATGCCCTTATGACACAAGATAGGTTAGATCATGTAAAATATAATTCCAAACTTGAACAATTCAATCTCCTTGAAATCACATTTACCAATGCAACAATATTCAATCTTCAATGCAAATATTAGTGTCTTTACCTATTGGGTTATGGAGTCTCTTGTTTATGAGCTAAGTTTTATCACTCATCTGGGGGTGTAAGCCCTTTTAATCCCTAGATAAGATAAACCTTAGTAAGGTTTTTCTACAAGGGTGTAAGCCCTTTTACTCCTTGTAGCAATCCTTTAATCCTTTTCAACAACAATAAAAGAGAAATTCCTTGATGGAGGGTGTATTCCCTTATACTCCTCCAAAGGTTTGAAAAATTAACCTTGAAATCAAGAATAAATACACAAAATTGTATAAATTTCTTACCTAATCCAAGATATAGCATGCGAAACCCTCATTTATCAAAGAGATTGCACCAAATTTCCAAGAACAAGTATCCAAGAGAAGTCGCTAGCCTTTCCTCCACCAATAGATAAGTAAAGCATCCATTTTTCACAAGAGACAAGAGAGGGAGGCTTCCCCAAGTAGGGAGAAAATTTCAGCCAAGATCTATGTAATTATCAAGCGAGTTATTGTCAAAATGAAAAAGAGATGGCCTCTATTTATATGAGACCATCTAAACCAATTTGTCCACTTTAAATTGTCAACAACAAATTAAAAGAGGGTCGACCCCCTTTATTTTATTTACAACTTTAAAAAACAATTTTTTCACAAATCAAAACCCTCAAAAGGGTGATGTCATGCCCTAGAAGGGTGACATTGAGCCTCAAAGTGAGACATTGATCCTCATGATACAAATCATTGGGCCTCCAAAGGTCATGTGTCAATATCTCATGAGCTAGAGTGTCAGCGTTATGAATTTTCTTCCTTCACACCACATGACATCATGTTTGGAACCATCAATCCCACCAAAACACTAGCCTCCTTATGAACTCAAGGGATTACGAGGTGACATTGTATGCCTCCAAAGGCCAATGTCCAAGTGCCAAGGGATATGATGTCATCCTCTAGTGTTGTCAAAGTGCCTCCAAAGGCAACATTCATCACCTCATGTGCACAAGAGCTCTAGAGTCCTCTACCCATCCTATGGGGTATGGAATCCATCCCTGTGGTATTAAACCCCCCTTGAAGGTCAAAATGGCACAATTCCTCCATGGAATAACTTTCACCTAGCAAGGTCTTGCAAAGACAATCAAGTACGCCCTCTAAGAGTCCACAAGTCACATGTATTATGCCAAGTAAGCCACATTTAATAAAATAACCACCCAAACATGTGCATTAAATCCCCCCTTTTCAAACCAAACAAATGCTCAAATACCTTATAAAATTTGCCAAATTTAAGTATGGGAGGGTTGTCATGGTGCCCTATTGGGTAGACCAATCCCCAAGTCAAGGAATGTTTCCCAAGAAGACCCTCTCTAAGTCATGTAATGAATATGAGGTGGATGGGGGTAAGAATTTTTGGCATAGGGTTATTGACATATCAAGGGATCATATTGTCTCATTTATGGGTGTGTTTGTGGAGGGTGTGTTGCATCCCTCATTTGCAATGCAACCTTTTTCCAATCCCTTTTATTTTCCATTAATTTATTATGGTCCAAAACATTGAGTGATATGTGAAATGGAAAGTAAGGAGCACCACAATGCCACTTGAAGTTATGAACACATTGAGTTCCACAAGCAAGGAAATTAAAAGACATTTCAAATGCATTGCCCCCAACAAGAGAGATATTTATTAATTATGTGTTTTCTTTTTTAATGGTCCTTCAAAAATTTTATGGAGAAGCATTTCACCATTCTCAGGACCTTAGGGCGAGCGTCTGGAGGGATAATTTATGTCTTTTAACGTTTTCTAGATACAATGCCTCTGGGCCTTTAGCTCCTTCTTCCCATGAAATGAGGTACAAGCCCTTCTTGGGGTCAATAAGCCCAAAAACCCAAAAGATGAGGAAACAAAATGGAAAAGGTGTGAAAGTCGTAAATATGTGTGGGAATGGTACAATGACATTTCAAGGAGACCTCCTAGTAGAAACCTTTTTCCTAAGGGTGACTCACTTACTAGGAAACCATGTCAACCACAAAATAACCTTGAAATCAAGACGAAGAACATACAATTGCAGAAATTTCTTACCTAATCGAAGATATAGTGTGAAAAACCCTTAGTTATCAAGATATTCCACCACAATTGCCGAGAAACAAGTATCAAGAGAAGTTGATAGCCTTCCTTTAACCAATAGACAAGTGAAGCATCCAATTGCACAAGAGACAAGATAGAGAAAAATGCCCAAATAGGGAAAAAATTTCAGCCAAGAGTTATGTAATTGTCAAGTGTGTTGTGTATCAAATGAATGTAAGATGACCTCTATTTATATGAGGTCATATAAAACAAATTTTTCAACATAAGAAAGTCAACACCAAATTAAAAGGGGGACAACCCCATTTATTTCCCTTTACAATTTAAAAAAATTAAAATTACATAAAGTAAATCCCTTAGAAGGGCGACACCATGCCCTAAAAGAGTGACGCTAGGCCTCAAAAGTGAGACGTTGAGCCTGTAGATAAAATTTGTTGGGCCTCCAAAGGCCATGTGTCCATATTTCATGCTCTATAGTGTCATGTCAATCATATTCTTTCTTCAAACCACATCATCTCTCTTCCGGAACCATCAAGCCCATAAAAACCCTAGCCTCCACATGATGACAAGGCTTGGAAGGTGACATCTTGGGCCTCCAAAGGCCAACGTCCAAGTGAAAGGTGCTATTATTTCATCACCTAGTGCTGTCCAAGTGCCTCCAAAGGAAATTCCAATCATCTCCAGTGTGCAATGGATTCAAGGTCCTCTGCCCATCCTGGGGGGTATGCCATCCATCCTTGGGTTTTTCAACCCCCCATGAAGGTCAAAATGGAACAATTCCTCTGTGGAATATCTTAAAATTGGCAAGGTCCTACAAACAAAAACAAGGCACATGTATCATGTCGAGTAAGACACATTTAATAAAAGAACCACCCAAATATGTGCATTAAATCCCCCCTTTTCAAACTAAACAAATTCTCAAAGACCTTATACAATTTTCCAAATTTAGGTATGGGAGGGTTGTCATGGTGCCTTATTGGGTAGATCAATCCCCCAAGTCAAGGAGWTTTTTCCAAGAAGACCCTCTCTAAGTCATGTAATGAATATGAGGTGGATCGGGGTGTGACTTTTGGGCATGGGGTTCTTGACATATCAAGGGCTCATATTGTCTCATTTATGGGTGCCTTTGTAGAGGGTGTGTTGTATCCTTGTTTGCACTGCAACATTTTTCCAAGACCTTTATTTCCATTAATCTATTATGGTCCAAAACATTGAGTACTATGTGCAATGGAAAGTAAGGAGCACCGCTATGCCACTTGGAGCTAAGAACACATTGAGTGTCATGTGAAAGGAAAGTAAAAGACACCACAAATGCATTCCCTCAACAAGTGGAACATTTATTAATTATGTGTTTTTGTTTTTTAAAGGTCCTTTATTTTTTTTATGGAGAAGCATTTTGTTTCTCTCGGAACCTTAGGGTGAGCATCTAGAGGAAAATTTATGGCTTTTATATTTTTCCATCTACAACACCTCTAGGACTTTATCCCCTTCTTCCCATGAAGTGAGGTACAAGCCTTTCTTGGGGTCAATAAGCCTGAAAACCCAAAAGATGAGGAAACATAGGGGAAGAAGCATGGAATGTGGTAAATATGGATGGGAAAGGTATGATGAATATTCAAGGAGACCCCCCAGTGGAAACCCTTGTCCTGAACACAACCCACTTACTAGGAAACCATGTCAACCACCAAGGTGAAATGAGACAAAATGTATAATTTCCAAGAAAACATTTTCATAATCAAGAAATCACTCTTTGCAACATGCTCAAATGCTTCAATTATTAAAATTACACTTACCATGATACCAGACTTGTTACCTATTACACATAAAAATGCCAAACTTATGTGTCGCACCCTAAGTGTCACAAGTGTCGCAAAG
>JASDQU011026759.1:16750-28061 GCA_032191745.1 Picea mariana
GAAGAAGAACCATTTTCACTTCCCAACATCATGAGCCAACCAACAACAAATTAGTTAACACTGAAAATTTAATTTTAAATTCAAATAGAGGAGGAACCAGAGGGTTAAGTGTACCTGGTAATTCCCATGGATCATATTGATGCAAGTCTAAAGTTTATATATTTTATAGAAGATCAGTTGATGGCCTACTTGGATTCTTTTCTTCAGATAGAAGCTCAAAAATCCAAAATATGAAGCCTGGGTCTATTGGAAACAAAACATATAATGGAAAAAGAATTGAACTCCTCCTTGTATCTATAGACTAGGAGTCGCAACTATAGTTATTGACAGTTCTTCAAATCCAGCTAGATGTATCAAAATCAAGAGCCTCTTGAGGCTATATGTTAGGATTTAGATAGTGCACATTACTGATTCCTTATCATATCTTCAAACTAGTCGACACATACCATGCATTAGTTGACACATACAGTGCAGGATGCTCCTTCATAGATGGGCTCGATGATCGATGTTTCATGGTTTTGTGGGGATTGGGTGGTAAAGTATTACCTAATATTA
Organism: Picea mariana; assembly: GCA_032191745.1. Taxonomy (NCBI): domain Eukaryota; kingdom Viridiplantae; phylum Streptophyta; class Pinopsida; order Pinales; family Pinaceae; genus Picea; species Picea mariana. The sequence continues at coordinate 17,306 of JASDQU011026759.1, forward strand.
ATATTTTATTTTTGAATCCTGGAAGCACTGTCAACGAACATGTGGAAGTGGTAATTGAAACGTGGTCTGTTAAGTTACATGATAACAGTGATATGCCATAGCTAACCAACAACTGGAGGTGGTAATTGAAACATGGTTTGCATAGCACCAGACAAGCTCGTCAAACAATGTGCTTAATGCAATGTAATTATAATAATAATGTTATCAAATCTAAAATATTTATAGATGTGGCCTATAGCCCTTCGTCCTTGTTGTTTTTTAGCACCTGGATAACGCTACTCACTATCGTTGTTTTTTTTCTCATATTCATCACCAAGAAACAATTCCAACCATTTTGATACCCAAGAATGGTTCCAATAGTTCATACATCTTCTCTAGTTACAATAGTTCATACATCTACTCAAAGGCTGCTAAGAACCTTTTCCTTGTGTTAAACAAATGCATTGTTCGGATCAGATTTTGTGAAGGATTGAGTGCTAGGGTTACAGTAATGGAGGGAAAATCCAAGGCAAAGGTGATAGAAGTAGCATCCAAGCCATCATAGATCTGGAGACATGTGGAGTGACAGAGGAGTACCCAAACACGAGGCTTGTATTCATTTTAGAAGAGGATCAAATCTGAAATGTGCCAGATCAACCCTTTTCTTCCATTCTGATTCGAGTTTAGATACTAAGCATGAGACAATTTTCTTATTCATCCAAGAATATCACTTTTCCTCTTCCTAGGATGGCCCACTCTGCAACCTTCTTCCTGTGACCTGCAGCCCTAAACTCGCAGCACTGAACTCTTAATTTGAGGGAGAATGGGTTTCAAGTTTTCTGGACAAAAGGACCACATTACATTGTTGAGTAGGAGCTTCAAAAAAGAAAGCATGAGCACAAAGAAGACCAATTCGAACTATATGTCCATAGAGGAAAATGGAGAGAAGGGAGGAGATGACATCACTACAAAAATGGCACTATAGTGGCATATGGAATGTGGATAACTAAGGGGAAGGTATGGACTAGTTATTTTATAAAACTATTTCCTGGTCCTGGAATTATGGTAGAGTGACTGTAAGTGGGAATTTCAGGTTGAATTAGGAGCCTTGGTTTTTATTTTGGAACCCCCTATCCTACCTATGAAGGAGAGGGTTTAGACACCCTCTCTTGGCCTGTATGTTCTTCATGATAGAAGCAGGCTCCCACAGTGGGCACAGATCATCAAGGAACAACTACATTAGCAACTATCATGGGTAAGGGAAGACATACATGTTGATTTGTTTATGTATAATTATTTTTTTTGGCAAATTCGAAATCCTCTTTATAGATCCAATAAACTTGGATAGGTGTGTGGTCTTTCCTTCTCTTAGGTGTTTTGTAATATGGGTCTACAAATAGGGTGTCCTAGCTAAGTGTGCTTTCAGGGGCCATGAAACAGTTAGTCAAGGAGCTTGCACTGATGCAATCAACCACATTATCGTATAGAATACTGAAAGTGTGGGCACGGGAATAAGGGAAGGGGAACTAGCCACCTTACTGGGGACTTCTAGGGAAATCTTGACCCAAGAATTCGTTAGTATCAGTGTCAACCTGAAATTAGTCACGATGCTACTTTTTACTTACCCAGGGTCTTGAAAGACAACTCTTTAGTCTTCTCTATATCTACTACTAGATAGGTCGATATAACTTATGAATTTGCACACCTGGATTGGTACTTCATGGGTAAGAAAGTGTCCCAAGAAGCCTAACTAGGAGGTCGACTACCTACTAAGGCTATGCAAAGATCTAGCTAGTGGCTTATAGGATTTGAGCCCCCATCCAAAACAAACTAGCCAAAAATTGGTTTTTCCTGCTTGTGAACAATGCATTTGCCTCTAGTTAATTGCGTTTCTTTGTATACCTTTCTTAAATGGTTTCAACTCTTCTTTCTATATGTTTATTCTTATATTGTTAAACGACGTGGTTTAAAGCTCTACTATGTCACCTTCTCTGCTCTTGTGACTAATCCCAAATACCATGGGAATACCCAAACATACCCAATAATGAATTGAATTCAATCGATGAGGTCGATTTTCTCGTTATTTAATATAGAACATTTCATATAGAAATTCACATTGAAGTAAGGATCAGAAACTACAGAATATTTGAAGTTGATAAAATCTTCAAACAACTTAACATATCAATTCCAACATGCAGTAAGAAACATACCAATCCGATATTGGCCTCCAATTTTGAAGGTGTTGTTTACGATGTGGGGGGAGTGTGGGTGGTATCCATGTAGTTTGTTGTTGGGATTTTTCCGCTCATCTGCACCTACTAGCTATGGCTTTGAAATTGGATATGAATCTAGCTTGAACTTGAACTGTTAGCACTAGATCTGCTTCCATGTTTCCATCAATTAGACCTACCATCATGAAATTGGACCTTTCAATCTGCACTTGCACCTATTAGCTATGGATTTGAAATTGGATATGATTCTGGCTCTAACTCCAACTATTAGCACTGTCTGATTCCATTGATGACATGATGCTTACACTGATGGTACTTGTAAATAATACATTGTAAATATGCCAGTGACTAACAGGTAATTTGAGAATAGTTGTAGGAAAAGAAAACAATGAGGCTGTGAGGATAGGGTTGAGGAAAATAGAAGGAAGAGGCAGTGATAATTTGAGAATAGTTGTCGAAAGAAGACAATGAGGTGGTGAGGATAGGGTTGAGGAAAACATAAGGAAGAGGCGGTGAGGACAGAATAGGGTTGAGGCAAGTAGAAGGAATGTGACAGATCAACAACCCACCGAGAGAAGTCTTAATAGAACAAGGTAATCCACATTTATCTACAATACCAGTAACGTAGGAGTGGACCCCATTAATTAGATCACTGCAATATCAATAATATTCATCCCTCACCTCGATCTATGCAATCTATGCATTCCATTGTGATCTATGCCTCGATCTATGCATTTCACTATGATATCTACATTCTGTTGTCAGTCGTCACCCGAACAATGTGATATATGCATTCCGCTTGGAAATAAGAGGTTAAAGTAGTGATCCAATCACATGGTAGAAAAATAAATTTTTTAATTTAGTTTAATTAAATTAAACGTATTATTCAAACTTTCCTATGTTTAACATTGGAAACTAAAGAAAAATTTAAAGTCAACTGTAAAACTAATAACCAGTCAACTTCGAATCGAATGCTATAGCCTCGCATTGCCTTCAGCAGGGACTAATAAGGTGTGTTTACATTTATAATACTATTAATTAATTAATTAATTTTTTTTCATCATGATTAAAATTTTGAAGTATCAATCTTTTAGTTCTTATCTTAAAGTAATATGGACTATTGTAAACTATTTTCAAATTTTGCAATATTTTGACACATGAATGAAAGCGTTTAACCTAAGTTTCCATCCAGGTATATTGTCTTCTCAATGGTTCCAATTAATTTCTTCACCCAATCACATGCTTGGTGGACTTATTTGGCCTTTTTTCTAGGAAATTTTATTTTATCAAATCCCTTTCTTATGTTTCAAGCTACAATTTTGTAAAGATTTTCTCAACTTTAAATGTTAATGATTTAATGCTATAATGATCATTGAGATTTCTAGATATAAACTATGTCAGCAACATTATGACAAACTATGAAAACCTACACACTCAGATTTAATGTTATCTAATATATCTAGCATTAATTCTCTAACATTTTGTGCCCGATCAAATTACTTAGGTTGTGTCTAAGTTTTTTCAATTTAACATATAAAAATTGTGAAATAGTTTAATTTACCCATAACTTAATTCATTTAACATATAAAAATTGTGAAATAATTTAATTTACCCATAACTTGATCCATCTAAGTGTTAGTGAGCATGGTAAGAAAATTAGATATAGTTTATGTATCCCTAGCCATGCTCCACATATAGTTGGTACCATTACATTGTATTCAAACATATATCGAGAATGTGTTGGTTCACATTCTAAATCAACATTCTTGAGAACTTTCCTTCCCACTTACCTCATCTTGTATTTATCTAGAAACATGTAGTGAAAGACACCATGTAGTGAAGGGAAATGCATAGTTTTTGCTATCTCACAATTTTATTCTATTTTTTTTTCATTTCTTCTAATTTATTTTCAGTACCTATTACTTAATGGTTTTTGTTTCAGGGAGGTTGTGTACATACCATTTTTGTTTTTCATAGCCTGATTCATTTATTTCGGGTGGCTCTGGGCATGTGTGATCCATCACCCCTGCTTGGCACTTTAGATCATCTCCCTAATCACATGCATAGAGGAAGGGTTATCTCACTTGTGTTGGAAAGTGTTGCTGATTATTTGATCCAGAATGGATCAGGAAGGCCTAAAAATAAAATTCTCAGAATCTGATGAAACCAACGCCATTGTGTTGGGATCATCGCGCCGATTTCGACCATATAATTTTTTTCGAAAATGGACACTGTATGCAAAAGATATCGCATTATGATCAATTTCCCAAACAGGCAAAAAAAGTCAACTGGTCAAAGTCGATAGGCTGTATTGTTGACGTCAGTAGTACAAAAGGTGACGTCATGATGACATCAGCAGAGACACATGGAAGCACGATTAGGTGACATGTGTCACTCATTTTTGTCATTTTCAGGGGCTTATGTGGACCAATAAAAAATTGACACTTGGAACTGTATGGACATGACACATGGCTGTATGGAATGTTGACATGGCCCAATGACTGACCAACACATGGAAATATGGATGTTGATGTGGCAGGGTGACTGGGCAGTACAGATGCTGACGTGGAAGGGTGATTAGACAGTACGAATGCTAATGTGGTAGTTGAATGGGAAGGTGAATTGGTTGTATAGATGTTGATGTGGAAGGCTTAGGGTATGACATGTGGTTGTACGATAGTGACGTGGTAGGTGAATGTGCATGCTAACTAGATTGTAAGATACAATCCAGAGGTGAAACGTGGCCCAATCACAAGGCACCATGTGGCACCCCAGATTTAGCCAATGTGGACTGTTTAAAAAAAATTATTCTTCCTCTGAAGGTTTCGAACCCATAACCCTTGGACGAGCCACAACTTCGCAAAAGGGGGTGCACCATCCAGACTACATTGCTACTTGTTAAAATATATGGTGAATATTTATTTGAGTTCGGTTTGGTAGGATTTGGGTGGTAAATACCAGTTGAAGGGGGGATAGACCGTCCGAACAGGACCTATGGACTAGAAACATGCAACCAGTGTGCTAACATCAGGGCAGAAGAACAATGGAAAGGATTATCTCGAGGCCATATGGCACTCACATAGGACTGAGGGCATAGAATTAGGGGCGCAGGCTCTTAGCGTGTGGACACATGGCATCCCCATGTGACCAGGAGCCAGAGGACTAGGTGCTAGAGAACGCATTTTTCCAATATGTGGGTTTTTAACTATATATTAAGATTTTTTTATGATTTTTATGCTAATTTGGGTGGATTGTGCCCATTTTTGGGGGATCTGGAGCCTGATTTGAGGCCAAATCTTGGGAGGAAGTTGGGAGGATAACCCCAACTCAAACCTTATATAAATTAGATGTTTTTGATAGACTAAGAGGTTCATATTAGAATAATTATGATGATTTTGTGAAGCCTTAAGCCATTTTTATGCAGGGAAGTCATTGAGGAAGCAAAATTTGGAGGCCAATTCCCGGAGCTACTCTCAACCGTTTTCAGTGTCGTTAGTTGTGTTAGATTCCTGAGGTCAGGAAGAGAATAACATAACCGTTTTTAATCCTTTTGATACATTTCTGATGTAGTTTTGAAGCATTGAATAGAAATAAGAAAGCCTCCCCCACTGAGACAAAGGCCCAGACACATAGGAAATCTTGTCGAACTCTGTTAACAACCTTTTTGTTATGGCTTGTTGTTATTTATTCTTATATTTTGATCTTCATTTCTTTATGATGGCTGCAATATTCTCTCATTAAGTTCTTCTTCTTTCCTTAATTCCTAAATTGTAATTGAATACATGCTTAAAACTCAACCAAGTCTTTAAAGATAATTTTCGGATCAAGTGGGATCAGATCAGGTTGACAGTTGGTTGTTTGAGTTTGCATGATTACCAGGGAAAAGATAAGTCATGGTGAAGGTGAGCTTGTATTATAACATTGTTATATTATGAGTCCCAATTTCCTGCCATGTTTTGCCTAGCCATTCAAATTCCATACCCATCAAAGGTGATTCCATGATATAGTCACGAGGTTGATGCATTGTTGGTAAATGTTAACCCTTAATAATTTTGATATCTTAAATCTTCATAGTCCCACACGAGAACTATTGAAGAACCCTAATAGTGATAGAGATCTCACTATACATACTAGAAATTTATATAATCTCATAAATATAACAAGATTTAATTATCAATGTCCATTCCTCCCTTCCTTTCAATTTTTCATATTCAAGAAATCCTTTTGAGTGATTCTTATATTATATTAAGTCATGGTGAAAGTGAGCTTATATTATAACCTTGTTATATTATAACATTGCTATAATATAACATTGTTATATTATAACAATGTTATTATTATAACATTGCTATTATTATAACAATGTTATAATATAACATTGTTATAATATAACATTGTTGTATTGTTATATTATAACATTGTTATAATATAACAATGTTATTATTATAACATTGTTATATACTATATTATAACAATGTTGTAATATAATATAACATAGGTTGTAATATAACATTGTTATATATATTATATTATAACAATGTTATAATATAATATAACATAGGTTGTAATATAACAATGTTATATTATAATTATAATATAACATCGTTAATAATTAATATACCTAAACTTATGAGTGAGACAGATTGAATAATTATATAAGTCTAATATATATAGATTATTAGAGTATTATGTAAGTGGTTACAGTGTATTCAACCTTATGACTTATTGTAATATTGTTATATTATTATATAATAACATTGTTATTTTATAACAATGTTATAATATCATATAACAATGTTATATTATAACATATGCTATAATATAACAATGTTATAATATAAAATAACATAATTATAATATAACATAGTTATATTATAACATATGTTATTATATAACTATGTTATATTATAACTATCAACCCATTGTTGTCCAATATATATCCTTCAAACTTTGGTACTAACATGGTGTCTTGTATGATATTTTCCTTAACTTCTTTATACTAGTCATCATTGCATTGTATAGTTAGAATATTTTCTCAAAGATTCATCTGAAGAGGTATCACCGAAAATATGTGTGGTCTCCGACTCAACGCATATGTGACTTTGTTCAATGTTCCTTTTATGTAATAAAACTCAAAATTGTATTCGCTAAGCAATTTTGACCAACGCTTTGAATGCGCTTTCAAGTCATTTTGCGTAAATATGTGCTGCAATCCACAATGATTTGTTTTTAGTTCAATTTTTTGTCCAATCAGATAGCGTCTCCACACTCTCAAGGCATACAGAATGTCCAGTAACTCCAAATCATGCATTGTGTAGTTCTCCTCACGCTTTGTTAATTTCCTTGAGCTGTAAATGATCACTCGACTGTCTTGCATCAAGACTCCACCTAAGCCTTCCTTGGATGCATCCATGCATACCAAGAATTCCTTTTCCATGTCAGAGACTTTTCGTATCAGTGTTGTCGTCAATAGCCCCTTGAGCCTGTAAATGCTTCCTCACACTTCTCGGTCCATAAAAACATCTTGTTTTTCTTCTGCAATTTCATGATCGGATTTGTTGTCCTCGAAAAAAACCTTCAACAAACCGTCGGTAATATCCTGCTAAACCCATAAAGTTGCAAACTTCCGATGCATTTGTCATCACAGGGCATTCCATAATAACCGCTACCTTCATTGGATCCACAATGATGCCTTCGTCGGAGATAACATGCCTTAAGTAATGAATCCTCGATGGGTAAAAAGAGCATTTTGACAGTTTCCCGTATAATTTGTTTTCTCATAAACATTTTAGTACTAAGCGCAAATGTTCATCATGTTCTTCCATCAACCGAGAATATATCAATATTTCATCAATGAATACTTGAAAAAACTTGTCCAATTATTCGTGGAACACCTAATTCATCAAGATAATGAACACCCCTAGGGCGTTTGGCAATCCAAACGGTAAGACGTTAAACTCATAGTGTTCGAACCTCATCTTGAAAGTGGTATTAGGAATGTCTTCCTCTTTAATTCGTAACTGGTGATAACCCGATCTCAAGCCAATATTTGAAAACATCATCGTGCCTTTCATTTGATAACCAAATCTTTTATTATTGGTAATGGATATTGGTTTTTGATCGTTTCCTTGTTCAATTGACGGTAGTCAATATAGATTCTCCATGACCCATCCTTCCTTCTTATGAAAATAACAGGCCCACCCCATGGTGACACACTTGGATGTATAATTCTTAGGTCCAATAACTCCTTCAGTTGCATTTTAAACTCCTATAACCCAGGTGTCAACATCAGATAAGGCGTTCTTGCTATCGGTTCAGTTCCAGGGTTCAAGTCGATTTTAAGCTCCAATTATCTTTCGGGTGGAAAACTTGGTAACTCTTATGGAAATACATCATCAAATCTCGTACTACCAGAAGGTTTTCTAATCCCTCTGCCTCTCCCTTTTCGTTTAGTGATAATATTTCATATAACTTACATCCTTTGCGCAAGCTCTTCTATAGTTGTAGGGAAGAAATTATCCTCAAGGACACTCCCTGGTTTCTTCACACAATCACTCTTCTCTATCCCATGCCATCGGTCAAACTTAATCGTTTTGTCTTACAATTTAGTATTGCATCATGTGATTCCAACCAATCCATACCAATCACTATGTCGTAATATCCTAAGATTGTGACATATAGGGTGGCCTTCATTACAAAATTTTCTAAGTTAATGCGATAGTCTGAAATCCTTCCTCCAACTTTTTGTTTGGCACCCAAAGCCATTTCTACGTACCTAAACGTGTCATGTTCAACTGCCTTTAACTTAATTATTTCCATTGTTTCACTAGGATAACAACTCTCTGTAGCACCAGGATCTATCAAAATACTAAAATTTTGGTTGTCGGTGGTACCCGACGTATCGAGCACAATGGACTGGTTCTTGGCATGGCGGTTATTCACCATTCTTGTATCTTATGGGCCTTACCTAGTCTACAACTCTAGTATGTCTTGTTGACCCGACTGCTCTGGCCCTCTCAACTGGATAGTCTCACTGGTAATGTGGCTCTCCACAGGTTCAACATCTAGTCTTCGGTCCAGTATTCCTGGTCCCCGAAGTAGAAGTTGTGAGCCTACCAGCCTGAATTCCTAGTTTGTTCTATTGAACAAGCCTAAACTCTTGTTGTTGTAGACGACGTTATTGTTGATGTGGTGGTCCTTTGTAGGGATTCCCCTACTAGTCATCTCTTCCTCAGCTAGGAGGGCCTTCTGGAGTGCATCGTGCAATGTCTGAGGCATTAGGATCCTCACCTTCGCATGAATGTTGAGGTTAAGGTCAAACACAAAATTGTTAACCTTTTGCTTCTCGGTGTTCAGGTGTGGAACATACCTAAGAAGCTCCATGAATTGGGCCCCATACTCAGGCACCAGTACAACCACCCTGTCATAAGGCATTGAACTCATTGAGATGGCACTCAATGAATTCCTATGATAAGTACCTCCCCTGAAACTTCTCCTCGAATCGTTCCCATGACATGTATTCAACAACCATGTTTAGTTGAGGTAGGAGCATCTTCCACCATATAAGAGCACTCCCTTTCACCTGAATAAATCCATGCGTACTTTCATGTTCGATGTGAAATCGTGAAGTTCTAAGCACATTGCCATATTCTCCAACCATGCCTCAACAACTGAGTTGTTTGTGGCACCCACGAACTTGGGAAACTTAACCTTATCTATTTCCCTATGAATCCTACCACTGCCAGATGGAGCACGTTATGAACCCTCATTAGGTACAGGTTCCCTGGCCTCATCTCTATCTACGCATTTAATCAAAGCCTCTAACATCCTCTAGAAGGACCTCATTAGACCAACTGAATCCCCCACAACAATATGCCCATGCCTAAAGACTTGTTCTTCTCCTTGGGGGTTATACCCCTCCGACATGGGTGCTACTAGAGGCATCACACCTCCTCCCTTATCCCCATGTCACACTACTACATATGGGCAGATTATTCCATGAAGAATTTTCCACGCTTCCACTAGTTTCATCATTTTTTTAAACAGGGAGGGATTTTCATGGATATTGCCATGAAAGTTCGTCATTATATCCACAAAAATCTTAATTTAACCTAGTTGGGATTTTTTTCACTATAGCGACAAACTTTCGTGGCAATAGTGAGGAAATTTTTTCCTATCTCATTGGTCGGTGTTAACGGCTAGTTGACTATTTTATCTATATATACGTGACTTTAAGAGACTTTGCGACACAATTGCTATTGTTGTGACATTGTTCTTGGCTTTTGTTTGAGATGTTTATTTTTTCTGTCACCCACCGGTTGAAAAAATCCAATTCTCGATCTACATAGCTCAGATTTTGAACTTGCAAGGATAGTATGTTATTTTTTATTGATGTACTCATTTAACTTGTAATTTTTTTTTCAAATGTCCAAATTGCATTTAGCTTGTTTTTTCCTTGATAATATATTAGAATATGTGTAGTACCATATTTCATGTCTTTGGTTTTTGGATCTAGTTAGTATATTCTATGGAAAAGGGTATGTGGA
>JASDQU011026760.1:0-23342 GCA_032191745.1 Picea mariana
TTGTTTAAGCACGGTAACAACTGATTCACCCCCCCCCCCTCTCAGTTGTCTAACAACTACATCTAATAATACCATGGCTACTTTTCGAAAGTTTGGTTCCATTTCCCAAGACAAAACGCAGATGAGGATGGATCAATCAGTGATAAGTAAGTACATGATGAATGAGTGAGTGAGCAAGTGGACGGGTGAGAATAAGAGAATGAAGGATCGAATGCGCAAATGAGCGAATGAGCAATCAACCAACCCCCAACAACAAACCAGGGGAATTTTTAAGTATTTCATGGGAAATCAAGAACCTCCTGGCCTCCCCAAAGAAGATCAAGTAATTGATCCAATCCCTTAGAAAAAAGGGTAATTAAAATAGGAAATACACATTTATCACCTCAAGCCCCCTCTCTTGTGGAATAATAGCCCCCTATAACTCTAGTCCTTGTCTGTCTAACAACCATCGATGAACTTATTATTAATAATGATCAAAGCATTACATTTCTTGGGCACACATGCCTTTTACTAATTGTTTGGGTAGTCCGGCCTCTAATCATTGTAACAATACATTATTTAAAATGGGGGTTCAAAATCCAGGGTGTTACATACGCTCCCCCTTATTTTGGAACTATCCTCAGTGCATACACAAAATAGAGATCAAAATCTCAAAATTTATTCAAAAAGATGTGGGAACATTGCCCGCATGGCATCTTCATGCTCCCAGGTAGCATCTTCAGGACTGTAGCAAGTCCACTGAACTTTTACCATCTCTATAACACGATTCCAGAGCATTTTGACCTTTATGTTCAATACCCGCACTGGATGAACTTGAAAGTGTCCCTCTGTCTCTACTTGGATCAGATGCCAATCAATAACATGGTTAGGATCATGTACATATTTATTTAGTAAAGAGACATGAAATACGTTATGCACATTCATGGAAGAAGACAATGCAAGCATGTATGCAACTGACCCTATTCTGTCCAATATTTCAAATGGACCACAAACTCTGACTGCCATCTTTGTACAAATACCCAATTTCAAGGAGATTTTCTTGGGCTTCACTTTAAAAAGTATATGCTCCCCTAATTTAAATTCTCTAGTTGTCTTGTCCTTATCTTCATAAACTTTCTGTCTATCCTGAGCTTCCTTCAAATTCTTCTTGATCTTAAGCATCTGGTCTTCCATATCCTTGAGCAAATCTAGCCCAAGTACCACTCTATCTGTTGGGTTGTCCTAGCTCACTCGATTATTTCATTTCCTACCATACAAGGCCTCAAATGGGCTCATTCTTAATAAATATTTATACCCATTATTATATGCAAACTCAACCAAGTGTAAGTAATCTTCCCACATAGATGGTTTATCCATCACATGCATTCTCAACATATCTTCAATTACTCAGTTCACCCTCTCTGTTTATCCATCTGACTATGGATGGTATGTTGTGATAAATTTTATATTTGTACCAAATCCTTAGAAAATCCCCTCCAGAAATTGGAGGTAAACCTTCTATCTCTGTCTGAGACAATTGTCCTACGTATCCCATGCAACCTAGCAATTTCTCTCATGTAAATTTCTACAATATTATCCATTGTATGTCTTGTTTTTACAGGAAGAAAATGAGAAACCTTTGTTAATTTGTCAACCACCACCATGACTAAATCATGTTTCCTTATTGTCCCAGGTAATTTAGCTATGAAATCAATGGTTATCACTTTCCATTTCTTCTCTGGGATTGGTAATGGTTGTGCAACAAACACGCTGGGTGTCTATGCTCAACCTTCACCTTATGACATTACATACATCGAGCGATGTAATAATCAACATCCTTTTTCATTCCCAGCCAAAATAATTGGCTTCTTACTGATGTAATTGTTTTGTGGTAATCGAGATGTCCAGCATAAGGAACATCATGAATTTCCTTCAATACCAAATTCCTTAGTTCTCTAGAACTATGAACATAGATTCTATTCTTATGCATGAGTAATCCATTTTACTTTATGTCATACCCCTTTATTTTTTGTTGTACATTTCCTTGTTGTAAGCTTTCCTTTACCTGTAGGTAATGTTGATCCATAACAAGATCATCTAAAATTATTCTTTTCAAGTCTGATTGAAGCATACTAACAACAGTAGCATGCATGAAATGCACTCTTCTACTAAGTGCATCGACAAATTTATTCTCTTTTCCTTTGATATGCTTGATATCGAGGTCATATTCACTTAAAAATTCTATTCATATTGTTTTCCTAACATTCAAGGTTGGTTGTTCAAAAATATACTTCAGGCCAATGTGGTCTATCCTTAATTCAAATCTCTTCCCCATGAGATAATGCCTCCACACCCTCAAGGTGTGGACAATGGCAGGAAGCTCCAGGTCATGTGTGGCATAGTTCCTCTCATGCTCCTTAAGCTTTCCAAACTCATAATCAATGACATGTCCATTTTGCATGAGGACTCCCCCAAGTCCTTCCTTACATGCATATGTACATACCAAAAAACTTTCATTTGGGTCAACAATATTTAAGACAAGTGCACTAGTAAGTAATTCCTTCAACAAATTAAAATTCTTTTCACACTTGGGTGTCCATTCAAATTTATTTCCCTTATTTTTCAAAGAAGTGATGGGATAAACAATCTTAGAGAAGCCTACTATGAACCTTTTGTAGTACCAACTAATCCCATAAAATATCTGACTTCAGGGACATTTATGGGTGTTGGGCATCCTCTAATGGCTTCAATCTTCTCTGGATCTACTGATATGCCCTCCTCTAAAATAATGTGTCCCAAGTAATGGATCTACTTTTGATAAAAATAACACTTACTCAGCTTGGAATACAACTGATGCTCTCTTAGCACTTTCAATACCAGTCTTAAGTGATGCTCATGCTCTTCTTCACACTTATAATAGACAAGTATGTCATCCAAGAACATTATGAAAAACTTATCCAAATAATTTCTAAATACGCCATTCATTAGGAACATAAAGATAAGTAGTGCATTGGTCAATCCAAATGGCACCACTACAAATTCATAATTCCCATACCTGGTCCTAAAGGATTTCTTATGAATGTCTTCTTCCTTGATCCTTACCTGATCATATCCTGACCTCAGTTCAATCTTTGAAAATATATTTTCTCCTCTTATCTTATCAAAGAGGTCATCAATTCTTGGTAGAGGATACTTGTTCTTTATAATATACTTGTTCAATTGTCGAAAGTCAATACACAACCTCAAGGTTCCATCCTTCTTTTTGACAAAAATTACAGGTTCTCCCCAAGGTGAAACACTTGGACACATTTACCCTTTTCTCAACAATTCCTCCAAATGCATTTGTAATTCTTTTAACTCTGGTGTGCTCATTCTGTAAGGTGTTTTTGACACTGGGGAAGCTCTTGGAACTATATCAACAAAGAAGCCTATCTCCCTTTTTGGTGGCAACCCTGGTATGTCTTGGAATACATCTTCAAATTCTTGTAGTATTGAGAAATCTTTAAGGCTTGGCCCCTTTGTATTTTTTGGCTCTTCCACATGAGTTTCATACAATTGAAAACCTTTTATAAAACATCTCTTCAACTGTAAGGATGAAATCTCCCTTATATATATGGGTCTTGGAACTCCTTTACAGTGTTTGTTTTCCATCTTCATCAAGACATGTAAATGTGTTTCTATGACAATCTAGGACAACATGGTTCTTGTCCAACCAATCCATTGCAGTTAGAATATCATAAGACCCCAACGGTATACTATTTAGATCAACATTTGTATTCACACTATTAAGTCTTATGGAACATCATTTGACCATATCATGGATTCTCCTTTTGGTTCCACTGGCTAGCTAAACCAAACTTGATTTTCCAAGATTACTTTTCTCCAAATGTAATATATCCACTATTTTAGGATCAATGTAACAATGACTTGCTCTTGAATCAATTAAAATAGTAGCAGGTTGATTTATGATCTTTCTTTCCACCTCGATCATATTGGACTGGTACTATGTTTGTCGATCATATATGGATGCATAGATTCTTCCCATATATTCAATTGTTGTAGCCTCTTGTATGTTGTGCACAGACTTCACTCTGCCCTTTTTGTGTGGGCAATCCTTGTACAAGTGATCTTCTTTGCATCCCCAACATTGGATTGATGGTCTTCCCCTTTTTTCCAATAAGTCTTCTTTCTTGGATTCACCCTTAGCATACTGATATTGAGGATTTCTATTAGGCTCATTCCTATTGAAGGGAGGTTTGAATCCTTTCCTCCTCTGATCAGACTTCTCCTTCTTCTTATTCTTCCAAGATTTATGTAGGGATTCTATTCCCTGGCCTTGCTCATACAAGTATTTATCCTTCCTAATGGCCTCAATCAAGGTCTTGGGATCATCATACCTAATATTTTCTTTATAAAAGGTTTTCATTCCACTCAAAAACCTTTTTACCTTTTCCTTTTCATCGTTTATAAGCCCAACATATTTTAACAATTCCAAGAACTTCTTCTCATATTCTACCATAGTCATGCTTCCTAGCTCGAGTTCAAAGAACTCCTACATTTTCTTTTCATAGAAATGATTTGAGAGGTACTCCTTCTAGAAGCACTTCTTGAACTACTTCCAAGTGATACTATTCTCATTAATATGTTCAACTTTCTTTAGGTGATCCCACCACATTGAAACTTTCCTGTGTAAATGGTAGGTGGCAATCCTAGCTTCTAGGTTTGATGAATAGTTATGAATTTGAAAATACATCCTAAGTCCAAGAAAACATGCTTCGACATCATCTTCACTTTCTTTTTCACCATCAAAGGAGGGTGGCTTAAGCTTTCTCAGCTCTCCTTGCAAACTGTCCACTTCATGTCTCCTTCTCTGGTGCCTAACATGAGACACCTCTAGATTTCTTATGGAATATTTCGATGCATAAAAGTTAATCTTTGAGTAAGGAGGTGAGTGGTGTCTACGAGTTCTGCTATAAATTCTTGAATAACCATCGCTTCCACGATCCTCCCTTCTTTCACAAAACCTGCCTTTTTCCTCTTTTTTTGAGTTTGATCCCTTCTTCGTTTATCTCTACAACTAATTTAAGATATGTATCACTCGAGCAGTTATTTGACTTTCCTCTCTCATCAACCTCTCATTGTCTTCTTTGTAGCTTTGAACTTCTATTTTCAGGCTTCTTACAATTTCTATTAATGTTTCTTTCTCTCCTCTTCCCTTGCGTCCATTGGAATATGTATCTGCATTACCAACTCTGGAATTCTAGCGTTCAGCCTCCTTATCATGGCTGGAGGCTCCATCACCTTCTTCCATTTATTCAATACTCATTCTGAGATGATGTGCTTAAACCCCTTAATTATGCAAAATGTGCAAGAAAACATTTTGTTAGAACTAAGCATATGATAAACAAATTCTCCAAACAATGTACATGTCCCTTTTCTTCTCAATTCATGAAGAATATATGTGTATTAATAAGCACAGTATAACACTTCCATGTTATCCCTTAGCCAATACAAAATTTAATTTTTCACAGGCACTCCCTCCAAACCACTTCCCCGAGTGACCATGGCTCGAAACCGAAACCAAATCCTTCTTGGTGCTTCACAACTTTGGAACCTTTGGCCAAGACTAGATCAATGATCCTTGTCCTCATTCACGATAAGTGATTGAGATACACTTCGGGACTCTGCACTTCAAGAGTTTGACACTTTTAACCTATGCTTCTCCCT
This sequence comes from Picea mariana, assembly GCA_032191745.1. Taxonomy (NCBI): domain Eukaryota; kingdom Viridiplantae; phylum Streptophyta; class Pinopsida; order Pinales; family Pinaceae; genus Picea; species Picea mariana. Next base: position 5,707 of record JASDQU011026760.1, read on the forward strand.
GGAGTACTCTCTACCTGAAGTTCTAGATCAGGCACCATGCGTCCACCTCAAATCAACAGTTCTAGTCCACTTCGGTACTTTGGCCTTCATAAGTATCAACTTACCCCACTTTCTTCCTCCTGGAATGCTTCCACCTAGAGTTCATGATATGTTGAGGTGTGTCCTCCCACAGATCGATGACTATGAATCACTTCGGCTCTTTGGGCTTTGGGAGTTTCAAACTCTCTGCCTTCACTTTCTCCCGTAGTGTCGATCCTCAAAACCATTGTGAGAGATACTACTGTGTGTCTTCTGGGATCAACGGTCGATATGTACTCCAACCTTTGGGAGTTCTCGACCTAACGTAAACTGTCACATATTTTTCCTCTGGAGTGCCTAGTCTCCGGACTGCACAATATGTCACCACGTGGTGAAATACTAGAAGCAGACACGTGGCCCAATCAAGAAGGTGAATTATGTCACATTATAACTGACATTTCAGTCCTCCATAGTTTAAAAAATCATTGACACGTGTCACACCTCCCATGTGTCCACATCATCCCAAGTGACGTCCATGAGCCATGTCGCTTCAAAATTTCAGGCTTCGGAAGATTTTACACTTGTAGTCCGGGGTCCCCATCACTTCCAGGTGATTTCATCATGCCCCACCACTTTGGCCCTTTAGGATTCGACACTTCGGGCTTCGGGACTTTAGGTTTTGGGAGTTTCCATACTAGCACACTTTGATTCTCCTGAACTTCGAATTCCTGAACTGGCCAATCTATCAATACGTGTCTCCCTTATCAGATGATTCATATTAACTTTGGACTTTGGGACTTTGGGATATACTGCTGCAAAGATCAACGGTTCTTGTTGATTTGAGATCAACGATCCTCAAATACTTTAGGACTTCGGGTAGTTCTTTCCCTAGTGCTTTTCTCTACAAAACCCTCTGAATTACTAAGTCTCCGACGTGAGAGATATGGTGTCGTGTGTCCTTGTTGATGGACGATCAAGATGAACTCCAGGATTCGGGCCTTCAGAAGTTTAGGATTTTTGTATCTGTCTTTCTTCCGAAGTGGTTATTTGCCAGAGTGTAGGATATCATCCCACGTGTCCACTTCGATCAACGGTATGGATCTACTCTGGTTCTTCATATTTTCGAGCTTTTAGGAGTCATTTAATCACTCAACTTCTTGTTTATTCCTCCTAAAGTATGATATCACCTCACACATGTTCCTTGCTCAAAGATCCATGACTAGGAGTGATTGCAGAGACTCAACTTGCTCACTCTTTAATTTCCTTCCCGATCTCTGTAATGCGAAGATACTCATCCATAGTGGGATCAATATCCATCATTTATCTGTTGATCTAGAAAGATCAATGATCCTAGTTGATTGCGGGATCACAACTTAATGAAACTTTAATTTCCTTCTCGATCCTCGCAATGTCTCCCGGCCGTCAATTTCTCTCGAATGAGATCTGACGATTTTGACTTAACCTTTGCTTCACCTTTGTTGGAAAACCCTTGTTCACCTTCCCTCCTATCCAATGATCCCAAATCTCTCTTTATCCGACAGTGGCGATCGCTCCCGAATTCGAAAGGGACGGTCACAATCCTTCGAACCCTTACAACGAATCTTTGACGTTCTAGCTCCTGCGTAGATTCTACAATGTCATTCCTCCTGAGATTTTCAACTTCATGGTCAGAATTTGATCTCAACCATGAGACTCTAACCAAAAGACTTGGCCCATACCAGCCAGGTGTTTCAACTAGAAGCTTTGATACCAATCTGTAACACACCCCACCACCCACAGGCGGGGGTGCACTACCTTCAAGTCCACCCTTGGATTTATTTCTCTTATTGATACCTTTTTAAATTAATAAGGATGCATAAAATGAAATATCTAATGACATACACTACAATAACCAAGAATCATGCATATTATAAAGATTCAATTAAACAATAAATAAATACACATTGGAATACATTCATATATAGATAAATAATACCATAACAAGGAGCACTTATATTTATAAAAGAAGACACCAACTGCGTGTAGACCAAGGACGTTCCACCCAACCATAGACACTACTACTCCAAATCTCAACAATAGTATCACTCTTGAGCTAGGGCTGTGAATCCACAAGGACGGTTCCAGAGTGTTACTTGGCTTCCCGAACCAGTCAACACTCAAGCCCTCACAGGATTCCCCAACACTCACAACAATCCAAGTACCCAGCTCTCTTCTACCCAACCTGCACCACCCAAGAAAATGGACGTCCACCCTTCCTTGCCATGCAGTCCCTCAGGCAGTCCTTCTCCTTCCAGGGTTCCAGTGCAACTAGTCTAGAATCTCAATGTGGGAACTCTCAAGAATCACTTCTGTGAACAAATATGGACACAGGACAACACATCTCAGACATGCAAGACTCAAGTCATGGTTGGATTACACCAACGACCACTATAGCCAAAAATACCATGGACACTCTTCGAAAGTTCGTTTCCCTTTCCCAAGCCAAGATGAAGATGAGGATGGATCAATGAGTGATAGGTAAGGATGGGATGAATGAAAAAGCGAGCAAGTGGATGAGCGAGAATAATCGAATGAAGGAGTGAACGAAAAAATGCGCAAACGACCAATTAGCCAACCCCCAACAATAGACCAGGGGTGAGTTTAAGTATTTCATGGGGAATCAAGAACCTCCTAACCTCCCGCAAAAAGCTCATGTAATTGATCCACTCCCTTAGACAAAAGGGTAATTAAAATAGGAAATAAAAATGTATCCCTTCGAGCCCCCTCTCTTGTGGAATCATAGCCCCCTATAACTCTAGTCCTTGTCTATTTAGCAACCATTGATGTATTTATTATTAATAATGATCAAATCATTACATTTCTTGGGCACACTGGTCTTTTAATAATTGTTTGGGCACTCTAACTTCTCAACATTGTATCAATACATTATATAAAATGGGGGTTCAAAATCTAGGGTGTTACAATATATATATTTCTTGGTTTTCTCATTAATTGTGTCCAAGATAGTGAAGTGGTTATCCAAGTCTTGGTTGGGATGTGGACCATTGGGGAGGGAAAGGGGTAGGTAGGCCTACATACAAAAGTGGTTATTTATGCATGATACCATGATGACCATTGCAAAGAGAGGAAGTCAATGGGATAAGTGCCAAATAAGGGTGTAGGGAAGGGTGGCTAGGTCCACAAAAAAAAATAAAAAAAATTGATAAGTGATAGGTACAATGATGATCAAAATGAAGAGGGGAATCCAATGAGATAGATACCAAATAAGGGTTCTAGGAAGGGGGTCAGGTCCATGGAAAAATAATGTTAAAAATGATAGGTACCATGACAATTAGGGAGAAGAGAGGAATCCCATGGGATAGGTCGTGAATAACAGTGCTAATGGGACCACTATACGTTTTTTTTATTTACTCCTGTAGAGTTATACTCCATCCCAAAGAATATTGCAGTGACGAATATCTCAATGTGTTAACATGAAATATTTTGTAGTAATTTCATAACCAGAATGTGGGAGGCAGGGTTGCATGACAATAGATCTCGTCTATTCCTTTTGTATTCTATTTATTTCCCAATGGTAGGGTTTATAAGGTTTCTATAGACAAGGGTTTTCCTATTATATATCTATGATATACATGCGGGGTCAAACAATAGTACTCAGCTCAATATCTCAGGGAACCAACTAAGGAGGCACGACTATACCCTTAGCCATACTACTCAATTACCTAGGTATTAGAGAATATATTCCCAAGTGTTGTTCTTGGTGTCACTATAGTAGTCACGTAGTCGATCATCTAATCTAGAGTTCATTCCAAGAGACCTAGTGGACTTCCAATGTATCTAACAATACATGGGAGTGATGGTTGTGTATAGATTTTGTCTAATGTGGTACTACCTGAAGGGTACCAACAAGAGTTACAAAGGTTTCCTACAAGGTGAAGTGTTTGTTTCAAGTAATCTTGTGAAATTGTCTGTATTTCTTGCATGTAATATTCTCCACCACAATTTTAAGTGCTAAACAAAAAATCTCTATTCTTTAAATACGTCGATAATACACATATATACTGTGAAAAAAACAATTCCACGGTTTCAAAGAGGAAAATTCCCTGATACTACTTGTTAGGTACCAAATGTGTTATAAATAACAAAAAACACAAATATAGAAAACAAATACCGTTGGAACAAAATGTAGAGAACTAAACACTAAAAATGATACCTTTATTGATAGAAAGAAATGTTCACTTGCCTCTTTGATGGGGAAACCTCCAACAGAGCAATGCTCTATTACAATAATTCTCAAGACAAGGATTTATCATCCTTCATACTCCTATTTATATGAATTCAACCCCCACAAGGATTTATCCATGAATTTGATTTCAACCCCCACAATCTTCCTATGATCCTCTCATTGATAATACACTCTGAATTTATTTGTAAATATCATTATGAAAACTTCACCCAACTCTCCTTTCTAATAACTTCTAATATTATATGTGGTTGGGATTAAGATCCCTTCGTCTAGTTGTCGTTCCTTATAACTTATTATCTTCTCTTGATCCTTTCATTGATAATACTTTTCGGCCCTCTTTCGAGCTTTGATTCTTAATTCTTTATTGAGCTCTTCTTTGTCAATGTGATTTTGATTGCCGATGTGATTTTGACCCTTGTAGTGATTTCTCGGTTAGTCTTATTCAAGTTATAAGGGAATCATCACTACTTTTTCAATGAACGAGTGTCACTTGCTACTTAAAAAGAAATGTAAAAAACTCATATTAATGCACACAGAAGAGGAGACAAAATTGTCTCACTCACACTTTGATTTTATTTATGAAAAATGGCATACATTTATAGGAACACAATTAGGTTTAACAAACTCCTAAAAACATAGATTTGAAAAAACTAGGAAGACAATTAGGTTTAACAAACTACTAAAAACATAGATTTAAAACACCTATAGGAATTAATTAGGAAGTTCAATATCATGTAATCGAGTGTCTACTACATTAGAATATACTATTAAGCTGTCTAATAATAATGATGCAAAGGAATTAAATGATACTTTGTATCAACAGTTCCTGGGAATTCTAAACTATTTGACTACAAAATGACTTGATATTGCATATTCAATCAACATATTTATTCAATTCATGTTTAAACCTCATGATAATCAATAGAAAGCATCCAAGAGAGTCATTCAATATTGAAAAGGATTGTAGGTTGTACTGAATATACTAATCATTTGAATATTGAGTTGACAAGTTATTCATATTTTGATTGGGAAGGAGATATATATGACACAAATTCCATCATTGGATATGTATTTAGTATAGGATCTGTGATTTTATCTTGAAGCAACAAGAAGAAGCCATATGTTTCTATGTCTTCCACTAAAGTTGGGTATAAAGCATTGTGCAGTGCTTCCTGTGAAGAAATTTGGCTAAGGCTTATTATTCAAGACATGGGAGAAAGGTAAGGACAACCATCAAATATCAAATGCAATAATCAAAGATAAATCAAATTGGCAAACAATCTAGTTTATCACGCGAGATCAGAACACATCAAAATACATCTTCATTTTGTAAGAGAAAATATTCAATCTAATGAAATTGTATTGATCTACTATACTACAAATAAGAATATATATATTCACAAATCCTTTCGGAAAGGGAAAATATGTAATATGTAGAGACATATTAAGTATTGTAAAGAATTCATTTCTCCATCAAAAAAGTGTGATATAATTAATGTGCGAGATGAATAATAGCATGTTGTTAGAGAAATTGTTCAAGTATTTTGGAGATTGTTAGAGATTATATGTTCTTAGCTCTAACAATATCCAAAATTATTGAACACTTTCTCCAACGACATGATATTATTCATTACACAAGTTAATTTTATCACTACTTCCACCATATAAACAATGGCTCAAGCATGCTTTTTGATGCCACTCTCTATTATTTCCTCCTCTACTAATTAAATTGAGAGAATATATCAAAATAAAATGAAGTGAAAATTTTCACTTCTTATATATTCTCTTTACATGTAGTATTTTATTTTTTCGATTTGTAATTTAATTTATATTTTTTATTTATTTCACTTTTCTGGGGGTCGACTAAGAGTTTCTTTACAGGCCCATGGTTTAGTTCAATGGTCCATCCGTGTATCACACAAGGTCAATTCCATGCATATATTGTTAGATATAATGCCTAATTAATGCCACTACTAAAGTTCAGGGATTGAATTTGGTTAGCTGGAGGATGTTGAGAGATTCTCTCAACCTCTCCCTCCAAGAGTGGAATAAGTTAGATCTCACAACACTTATTTAAGTGTGATGTATCTATGTTCATTGTGTGGAATATACAATATTATTTTTGTGTGTATTGCATGTCTATTTTCTCTCATGAATTCTATTTTGGTATCAGAGTGAGGTTGCCTGCACATTTATGAGAGCTATTGAAATGTTGTGTGAGATGAGATAGTCACTCGTGAAGGACTGTTTGAAGAAGAAGTCAAGAGAAATCAATTTTCGTGAAGGAGGGAATTGTTGTTCAGCATGATAATTTCTTGTTGTTGCTTTACCTGGTAGTTGCACACTGCTAGAGGAGAAGTTGTTGTTGTCAATTACCAAACAGAGTCGTCAATGCTCAGGTTGCTAGGAACTAACAGTAACATTTAAATTTCACTTATTGCCAAGAACTGTCCTCCATTTTTTTAATCTCGGTTCCCTCCTGATCAAGTGTGCAAGGAAAGCACGAGATGGTCTTTAATATGGCTTAATAATGAGGATCATAGAATCTTTGTATTCATCAGTTGATGTTCATGACATTCTCCTCTTGTTGATGTGCGGATCTTGAGGCTTAGAGGACTGAAATTGCAACAAATCTGAGAAAGAAATAGAATCCAAAGACGTTGACATCTAAATCGTTGCAAACAAAAATATTTTGTAAGGTAAACTGGATTCTATGCCTATAGAGAAGTTTAATGGTTTCAATTTCCATACATGGAAAGTTAAAATTCAAATGCATCTAATGAATAGAGGTGTGTGGAGCATAGTAAAAGGTACTGAAAAAGCTCCTAGTGATCCCAGACTTCTAGCTGAATGGGAAAAGGAGGAAGAAAAGGCTAAAGCTATTATTGGTTTGGCTCTTTCAGACACACAATTTCATTTGATTGATTTGGAAAAATCATCTAAAGTAATTTGGGAGCAATGAAGTAAATTATTTGGGGAAAAGGCACTGAATGCAAAGTTTTGTTTAAAGCTGCAACTTTTTAGTCTCAAAATGCATTATGAGACCCGTATCTCTACTCATATAAATGAGTTAATGTCTCTCTTTAAGCAATTAACTGAAACAGGTACGAAGGTAGATCTAGAAGATGTTAAAGAAATTCTATTGAATAGACGATCTTCTAAATATAGCAATGTTGTATTCACATTATATCAATTACCCTCACAATCATTCGAAGGAATGGTAGCATCATTATTATATGAAGAATAAAGGACATATTTTGAAGACTCACATGTAGGTGGTCAGCATGAAATTGTACTATTTTCAAAAGGTAAGATAACAAGAACCAAGGGTTCAACAAAATGTTTCTACTGTCACAAGATTGGACATATAGCCTAGAATTGTAGAACTCCTGTTAGGGATCTTCTGAATGGCAAAGAAACTGCAAAAATTGCCAGCTTGGATGACTTATCAGAATCAGAGAGTGATGAAGAACCGCGAGAGTCGTCTCTCAAACTATTCTAGAAAAAGGAAAGGGTTGGTGTGCTTAAAGTTTTTTTATGTGTTAATGTTTATAGTTTTTAATGTAAGTGTTTATGCAAAACATGAACTCTTGTATCTTGATATAAGCTGGTAGCCCCGGTTTCAAGAACAAATGTTTTTATTCAAAGTCACCTTGTATACTTGAATGTTGAGGACATTCTATATCCAAACTACTCTTCTAGACACTAACGGATAGATGAAAGAAGAGATCCAACAAATGGAGGCATGTTCATAGAATGCATCAATAATTGAAATATTTTCTCATGGAAGCACCAGTGACCCGAGATTGTCAAAATTGTCAATCGTACAAGTGCATGAATGATGATCTGAAACATTTATACTTTAAATGAGTGGAAAGGAAAGCTCGAAGAAGAGGAAGAGAAAGAGCACAATCCAGAAGCGTCAGAGTGGGTGTATGCATTGATGAGCATCAAGTGAGACAAAGTGTTGTAATCTTTTCTTTTATGTAATTTGTGAAGTCTTTTGTAATGTAGGCATTAACGGGGGGTGTTAGATATAATGCCTAATTAATGCTACTACTAAAGTTCAGGGATTGGATTTGGTTTGCTGGAGGATGTTGAGAGATTCTCTCAACCTCTCCCTCCAAGAGTGGAATAAGTTGGATCTCACAACACTTATTTAAGTGTGATGTATCTTTGTTCATTGTGTGGAATATACAATATTATTTCTGTTTGTATTTCATGTCTCTCTGCCCTCATGAATTCTATTTTACACTCTTCTCTTCACTTACTCCAATTCGATCCTCATTTCGACTTGATTCAATGGAATTCTTACTTGTGAGGACACTTAGTTACTTGATAAATACAAGGTTGGTTGTGAACTAAGAATATGAACCAAGTTAAAAACAAAAGTTATTTGAACTTGGTGTACTAATTGGATTTTAATATTTTCAATGGATTCAAGGCAAAATGTGAAGTTGGACAATATGGGATTTTCCATAATATTTTTTAGACTAAGACATCTTTCTCAACCAATGTGCATACTTCCAAACTATGTTGAAAATGTAGATCTCTAATACGTTTGAGCGCACCCATTTACAACCCACCCATTTACATTAGATTGTACACTCAATTCTGGGATTATTGTAATCTTCAAAGTTTAATTTAACATGAATGGCATTGAATATTTTCCTTCCTATATTCAACATACAAATTTATTAATGAATTCATATTAAAAAAATTCTTAGTTTCCAATGGCGAATGAACTGCAATTAAATTTCCACAAATAATTCTTTGCTACTATCACACCTATTCATAGAGCCACATTTTTAGATGAATACACCAATTCATGGTTTATTACAAAATCGCCACTTTTGGCTAAACGAGGAAGTGCAATGGAAAGACAAATTGTGCATAATAGAATTATAATATTGATATGTAGCACTCATAAAAAAATTTGGATCATAAATAACGATGAAGGGAAAAAAAATCATTGATAATTTTTTTTAGTATTGGAATTTTTTTCTTTAAAGAAAATGAAATGGAATGATGCTAAGCAAATAATCCAAAAGTTGATAAAAATTGACTAAGGGTGAATTCCGAATGAAAGGGGGATTGTCCATATGCCTAGTGCTCAAGGATAAGTTGCATGTGGCTAAGACACATACATCAAACACATTGCTCGACATATCACGAAGAACATGAGAAGATAGCTTGTCGAGCAATTTCATCATCGCTAAGCTGGGGAAGTTGAGAGGAGTTACGAAAGGTTACAAATTATACTAAGAGCTGGGTCTCCAATAAAATGGATTTTTTATAAAGAAAAAGAGAACGAAGACCAATGCTGAGACAAAGAATTGCTGAACTCTTTATCTTGACTTTAATTTATCAATCTAGGGACATGGTTTTTTAATAAGGAATTGTGCACTATATGTGCAACTATAGTACTAGTACAATCTAATTTATTGACTTTATGAAGAATGCGTAACCTAAGGATATCTTGAATGTTTTTGTCCCTTTTCATTAAGTAGTTTTTCTCACAACCTCGAGTCTTCTTTCTTAGGAGAAGAAGGAAAGGTTATATATTTACTTATTTGGTTGCTACTGGTTCAATATAAATATTGATACTGGATAGGGTCATGTGTAATATGATTAACAACATATTCATCATCATATGTCCCTTATGTGTAATATGATTAACAACATATTCATTATCATGTCCCTTAAGTTAACTATAGGAGTCTATCACGAATACCTACATATACTATTTAGAACTATTAACGAGGTGATACTAACACTATGGATGCTCAATTTACTCTAACATAAAGAAATATTCTTAATCCTAGCCTCTTATCTTCTATGACTTCACCGTAAGGGTAGGTGATCGACACTCCTTATATCCCAACTCGAGAGCATCAGGATTAGGAGATGATGAGAGTGGTTTCCACTATTCTATGGGAGACAACATGCATACTACTACTTGATCTACCAAGAATATAAGCAAATGATCATTTCAGATTTGATGAGATAAAATAAGATAATGATCATTTCAGATTTGATGAGATAAAATAAGATATTGAGCATAAATTAAAGGGGTTGCAACATGATAGTTATAAAGTGAAATTGCATAGTTAAAATGAATGAAAATGAAAGGACATGAATAAAATGAGACTATTGTAATAATATAATTAAATTTAATGAAAATGAAATGGCATGAATCAAACAAACTTGATGTAATGATTTGCATTAAATTTTTATAGAAAACTATGAGATACTTGTAAAAATAAAATATAACGTCATGACATTGCTAGAGAAAACTATGAGCTACTACAAAAGTAAAACATAATATAAAAGAGGGTTCCTTATATAGGCCTAACAGGGCCCTATTAAAGGTCTCTAAAAGGACCCTTATTAAAACCACTAAGTTAAGTGTTGAAACACAACTTCCTCATTCAAAAATCACTTTATAACAATAGAACGTTTCTTAACAATTTGAATGCACCATTTTCTATGAAAGTACTTATTCCCAAAAGATGATTAGCTAGCACTTATTTATATTAAAAATTACAAATCAACTTTTCAATAAATCCTTTATTAAAGGAAAGTTGTCTCTAGGATCCCTAGAATCGGAGATCCTTGTTTTAAGGACCAAATTTCCCTTCTTAATCTGAATTGCTTCAATCCAAAAATTGAGTTAGGATCTTGTTGGTTGCTTCAATCCAAAAATTGAGTTAGGATCTTGTTGGTTGAGTGACTTGATTATGGTAGGCTCCTTTGGAGATTAGAGAGTGGGCATGATCCCTCTTTTATATCATGTGCAAGTTGATGGAGATCACCTTTAGGATTTGACCTATATGAGTAAATGATTAGAACAACCTCGAGAATGCATGAGATCATAAAAATCATATTTTAAAACAAAGCATATCACATCACTAAAATCTCAATCATTCATAATAGTTAATGCACCTAACCAAATATGTTCATATTCAACAATTATTTTTATAAGTATCGCAAGTTTTAGTCCACAAAAGGGCCATGTCATATACAATATGGGCTTCAAAGTTCCATCATTTGTTGGTCCATCATCACCCCCCAACTTGGATGTTTTTCACATCTTTGAGCAATAAAAAATTCCTTTTGTCCATCCTATGTTTTTTCTTTTCATTTTCTATCATCTCATTCTTTGTTTCCCTTACAAGCCTACTCGATGTCAAAATCCACAAGTTGAGTAATCACATATCTACCATGGTACACTTCATTCTACTATATTTCTTTCCAATGTTCCTTCTCCTTCTCCTCATCTAGCTCTCCTGTAGGTGTGGGGTGTAGTAGGAGAGGAGGATTGAATATTATACTAATCAATTTAAGATTTATCTTCATCAAATACCCCTTACACAATTGATCCCTAAATAAGGAAACCTATCAATTTTGAAGAGAGTGAGGCTCTATCCTATGAAACACCCAATTTGGCTTGGTAGTATTGGATTGCATCTTCAATTGAAATTATGGTTGTATCCTCAAAATGGGAAATTGCCTCGCTCTATTTCTCCTCTAGGATGGCAATTATGTCCATTTTTTATGTGAGAGCTATGCACTTGTTGACGAGTTTCTCTAGCCTTGTGGAATTATCTCTAACCCATGGATGGTTTATCATATCTTCTTCCTTACACTTATGAAACTCAATAGCCCTTATTTCTTCATGTTTGATCCATGAGCAAAAAGTGATGGACCTGTGCTACATATAGGTTTGGTGACCATTTACAAAGATGGGGAATCACAAATTTGTCCACATAAAATTCACTTAGTTGAATCCTCTCTTTCTCATTCCTGTATTATTGACTTGTCTCTAAAAACTCTCTTGGGGTATCCATTATGTAAGGAAGCTACCAAGCCAATCTATTTATCTATAATTTTTCCACTACTCTTTAACAGCATGTATACTTTAGCTAAGGATATGTAGCTAAGAATTTCTCTTGATAGCTCTACCATTTTGGCTATGGATGCCTCCAATATCCCAACATTCGCATTCTTGTTGGCCAACTCGTCCTTGGTTTTGGCTAACTCAACCTTCAAAGTTTTGTCTTTAGCCTCTAATTTTTTTCTATTATCCATACAATGCATTTTCATAATACAAAACTTTTCTTATAAGTTGGAAATCTATTAATAAAGGTGAAATGGGTTGCCATTTCCACCAAAATTCTCTAATTTGGCCTTAGTTGTTTCCATGCTTTTCCACTTAAGGGATTCACCCTTGAATTTTTCCAATTCATTCATGATGTTGTGTGCTACTATTTTATGCCTCTCTCAAGATTCCTTTCTATTTGCCTCCTAGAGCTCAATTAGGTTCTTAATAGGGCTAGGTTCTCTTCAGAGCTTACAAGTGTGGTGGAGAGAGGAATAATGTTTTAACTACCTATGATCTTCTGTTATCCCTTCTTATAGAGTTTTTCTTCCTTCTTTCTATAAAGTGCCTCTTATTTTCAAGGGATTGTTTTAAGGGGTCCCAGTTTTATTAGTCTTGTTGTCACTTCTTGGTCCTCTTTTTTGAATTGTACCCTTGTATGTCCCTTCCTTTTGTTCACGTTTCAAACTTTATAACATCCATTTTAGGGGTGTTCTTTTTGATTGAAAATTGTAGTGATATAAAATCCTCCCTATTCATGATGATAAAGTATTCCCAAGAAATCCTTGTTGGTTTTTCTTGTCAATGACAATGGATAAAAATACTTGATGTTTCAATATTTTAGACTAACCTTTATTTGGATTGGATCATTATATTATTTTTCATTTATCTCGATACTTTGTGGGTTAAAAAATATGAGGAAACAAATTGGAGAGCCATTTTAGGAGTTCATCCAAATTTGGAAATTTGAGTCCAAAACATCATCTTAAATCTTCTCGAATCATTTTTAGGCATGAAACGACAATTACCTTCTCCCAAAAATGGATATGTTACTTCAACAAGTCACTGGTTCTACATTGATGTCTATGTTAGATGGATTTTTTGGATTTGAAACATCTCAAACAAGTCTTTAAATGATGCAGAATGTATGGTATATCTCTCAATCAAAAGAAGTGTTTGTTTGAAGTATAAGAGGGGAAACTGTTAGGACACATTGTAAGAAAAGAAAGTGTTTATATTTACCTATAAAGGATTAAGGAAATGAGTTATTTAATCCCCCCTACATCTAAAAAAGGATTACAATCTTTATTTGGAAAGACAAATTTTGTGTGACAATTTGTTCCTAATTATGCCACAATTGTGAAGCCAATTAACAAGTTATTGAAGAAGGAACAAAAATTTGAGTCGACTCCAAAAACACAAAAGGATTTTGCAAATATAAAACATGCAATCACAGTTTCTAATGTTCTTGTCAATCTAGATTTCAAAAAATATTTAATATTGTATTCATTTTCTTCAAAAGAGACTATTGATTACATACTTACAGAAAGAAAATAAAAAAGAGAAGAGCTTCAAATTTCCTTTATGAGTAAAACATTACATGATTATGAACTAAGATATTCTACCATAGAAAAAAAAATTTATTTGGTAAATATAGTGTCTCATTATAGAACTTACATTTTATCATCTCATGCCATAGCTTATGTGTCACATCCTTCAGTTAAATGTTTTCTTAACCAACAGTTTAAGGAAGAGACATGGGAAAATTGGCTTGCTAAACTTCAAGAATATGATACATAAATCAAATCCCTCAAAGTGTCAAGGGAAAAGGATTTGGTAAGTTAATGGATAGTATTGAAGCTGTAAACATTTCTCACATGGATGATATACCCACACAATATTTTTCTATCTCGAGATATGAATGGTAAAAAGATATTATTTTTTTTTCTCAAATATAGACAATTTCCTATTGAAATTGTTGAAAAACGATCTCAAACACTTAGTCAATAATATATTTCAACCTCCTATAGTTATTCACAAATAAAGAGAAGAACCACATGCAATTTACTAGGACTATGAGAAAAAAATACAAGTGACTGAGAAATCTAAAAATATAGAAGTGGAAATAACAAGAACAATAGACAAAATCACCACATTTGACACAAGAAATTTATGGGTAATGCTAAGAGATATTCTTCTTACTGATCTCTTAGTAAAATTATGAGTTTACAACAACAACAAAATCAATATTAGATTCACAACAACTTATCTCTCTAAATATACACAAAACAACCTGATTTTCATGCCCAAACTTGCTGGCTTGCCTCGATTTTTGTGCAACTATAAGGTCACGTACAAAAGAAATACAACAATACATCCCTTGAAATTTATGTCTATATATAAAAGTATGGTACAATCCTCAACTATATAAATTCCACCCAGCAGAACACCTTGAAGATTGTTCCAAACAGTAATAGAAATGGTTACCTTGATTTTCATTCCTTAACTGAGTTGTACGATCCACCTTCAATTTTTGTATGGTACAGGGTTGTATTAAATGTTGAATCACTTATTGGGATGCATTCCTATCCCCTCCTTGGGATGTGTGCCTATCTCATCCTTAGGATGCATGCCAATCCCCTCTTGCCTCTACTCTATTTCCTCTAACTCAAATTCTCTTAGTTTCTCTGGAAATATGAGTGACTCTTCACATTCCTCTCTAAGATCTCCTCAAAGTGATCCCCCTCCCCTCTCTCAAGCTCTTTTTATGCATCTTTAATGTGTAACTACCCAAACCCTTGGTCTTCCAAAGAGATGAACAATCAAGATTAAAGCATGCCCTGTTGAGATGAATGGTCATGACTTAATTGTGAGTTGAGTTCACTTAAATCACTCAAGCGACCCAAAAGTCATAAAGTCACTTTTATCCATTAAATAATAAAAAGTTCAAGTTGAATTTATAAAATCACTTTATAAAGTCACTTTATAAGGTTCTACATGTTGACCGTTGACAATGAAGAAGTACATCTAAGCTACCAAAATCTAACACTCCCTCTTAATGAGGGAGTTACTTTTGGAGCCTCCACCTTGACCTGTCTCCAATCCAATCATGTTCTTTACTACTGTAGTTTCTCCCACTACACTAGAATCTTTTTCTCCCTCTAAACTCAAAGAATCTCTAGCTATCTTGACTTAACTCTTCTCAAGGTCCTTGTCCTCCTCCTCCATCAGTGTCATCTAAAACCTCATGATCCTGCTGAGATGAGCCTCCTTCCCTCTCATTAACATTGCTCCAAGATCTAGAATCCCTTTAGAACTCAAATCCAAACTCCCTGTGAATCCAATCACAGGCTATCCCAAAAACCTGTACAACCTCTCATCACCCTTGTCCTCCAGAGATGAAACTGAGAGTAGATTTACCTTTAGCTTTGGGATATGCAACACCTCTGCCACTTTTAGAGAACCTCTGCTAGAAATCTATGGTTCCAGCCCCATTCACTACATCCATGGTATTGACCCTAGTATCCAAATGTATGTATGATTCTATCTCCCACACACTAAGAAATATCGACCTCATTCCCTTCATATAGATAGATCAATGAGGTGGCTCGATCAATGGTCTTCTTCCCCTTACTCTTTCCTGCAAGAGAAAGATTTGGTTCCTCTCTACTACAGAATATACCATAGCCCAAGATATATCCTTTGATCTTATTGGCTTCTATTTTCACTTGTTGACTACTACTAGAAACCTTGTTTTGGAAATCCTCACGACAAGAATCTTTTACCCTTCCCTTCTCTGAGGAAAACCCCCTTTGAAAATCACTGCAAATCAAGTGCCAAATATCTTTGAACCTCACAACACCATCTCTAATACCATGTGGAAAATTGATCTCAAGCACTTAGTCAATAATAGATTTCAACCTCCTATAGCTATTCACCAATAAAGAAATGGAACCACATTCAATTTATTGGAACTATGGCTATAAATGCAAGTGAGTAAGCAATATGAAAAATATAGCAACGAAAATAACAAGAATAATAAACAAAATCACCACATTTGATGTAAAGAATTTTTGGGCAATGTCCCTCGAAAATCCCACAAGGGGAAAACCATTCTAGGAGATATTCTTTTTATTGAGCTCTTAGGAAAATTTTGAGTTTACAACGATAATAAAATCAACATTAAATTCACAACAAATTATTTCTCTAAATTTGCACAAAATGGCTCGATTTCCATGCCCAAATTTCCTACCTCGGTTTATGTGCAGTTATATGGTCATGTACAATAGAAATAGAGTAGAACAACCACAAAAATATAGTAGAACAACCCTCAAAATTTGTGCCCATATCTGACGGTACATTCCTCAGTTGTATGGATTCCACCAAACATAACACCTTAAAAATTGTGTCAAACAATAATAAAAATGGATATCTTGATTTTCATGCCTTAACAATTGATTTATGGTACAAGGATGTATTAAAGGCTAGGACATTGATACAAGTTCTAAAAAAGATCATTGCATCAAATCAAAGAAATTGGCACATAAAACTAACAAATGCACTTTTGGCAAGATAATTAAATCCAAAGTGAAAGGGCAAGATAATTAACTCAAAAGGGAAGTACTCCACAATCACCTTATAAATTGTTATATGGAAAAGAAGCTAGATTTCCCATATATTTGGAACTAAATGCATTGGATGTTGTTATAGAAAATGAAGACATGGAAGAAGTCTCACCTCTTTAAGAATGACGTTATCAATTGATGGAGTTGAGAGAATAGAGAAAAAAAAAAGTGAAAAACATGATAATAGACAACAAATAATCAAGAAGTATTTTCATCATAGCGCCACTACCAAAAAATTTCAAAAGTATCAATGGGTATTACTTAGGAACAAATCTAAAGAGAAACCATATTTTCATTCCAATTTTGAAGCTTTATCTATCTCGTCGTCTCAAATTGAAGGAGTCTTTGGACACAATTATTACTTGTTAAAAGATACAAATGGGAAATTTTGGACAATGCTAATAAATAAGAAGTTCTTCAAGAATTTTTTTATTTGATCCTAGTTCTCACCATTTTTTACATAAGCTTTTCTTTTTTTTCTTTCTCGTCAAAACTCTATATATTCTTTTTATTTCTCTTCAAAAATTTATATATTCTTATAATATATCCCAATTCCTCTTTCCTTCATAAAATACCTTATCTTGAATCCATAACCCAATATAAAGTTCTTTGGATTATCAACAATCCACACACAAGGGGTGCCTGTCCCACACTTCGAACCAATTGTTAACTCATTTCATGTCTCACCCTTCCATCCCAAACCTTGTATTAAACATTTTCTCAATCCAGTATTCTTATCATTTTCTCAATCCATCATTCTCCAAATCCTCTATACTTCTCCATTTCATTGATTTGTGTGGGATTCGGTACCTTATATAGAGATTCTTTTCATTGTTACCATGTCCTTGCACTGGACCTTCCCCTA
>JASDQU011026762.1:4362-26982 GCA_032191745.1 Picea mariana
AGGAGAATTGAGTTTTGAAAGCATTGGAGATTGACTCATCTGTGAGATGCAGTCTGGTCTCATGTGTCACCAGAGAACCAATTAATTCTTCTGTTGAAAAACTTGACAGATCCTTCGATTCAAAGATGGCTATTACAACCATTTCAAATTTCTTAGGTAAACTTCTGAGAATTTTCTCAACAATTCGTTGATCAGTGATGTCTTCGCCAGTCAATCTGATCTGGTTCATGATTCCCATGACTCTGGTAATGAACTGATCCACATTTTCAGACTCTGACATTTTTAAAGTCTCGAATTGTGTCCTCAAGGTTTTCACTTTGACTGTTTTGACCCTGTCATTTCCTTGATAGGAAGATTTAAGAATGTCCCAGGCCTGTTTTGAAGTACCAGCACCTGTTATTTTTTAAAAAATCGAATCATCCACAGAATTTTGAATCCAAAATTTCGCTTTATTTTCTTTGTTCCTCAGTGTTGCCTAAGCAATTCTCTGCGCATTTGTCATGGCAGCGAGGGCAGCTGGATCCGGTTCCACATATCCAAGATCCACTGGTTACCAGCACTCTTGTGCTTGAAAGAACGATCTCATTTGTAGAGACCAAAACTCATAGTTCTTGCCCAGAAGAATCGGACCCTGAGTAGGTCCTAAGTTGCTAGACGACGCCATGATTTTAAATTTAAAAAAAATTGCCGAAGTACAGAGGGAAATTTCGTATTTACCTCCTATCTCATAAACGTCGATTTGCCAATGGCCGATGGGAGCTTATCGGGCTTGAATTGGCCCTTAGTCTCCTTGCAATGTGACCACACGCCTTACTTTTAAAGCGCTACGGGCTTTTCCCGTTTTTTTCCTTTCAAAATACCGAAACGCGAAAAATCGCCTTTGGACAATTCAACGGTCCAGATCTTCCTTTGATCTGACGGTCCAGATCTTATCGGAATATCACGAATCGGGATTTCGTGAACTCTGATGACGAGTTCTTCTGTCTCCTCGATTCCTCGATCTCCGATTTTCCAATGGCGTGCTTCCTTTCGGGACTTTCCAGATTACTTCGAGCTTTTCCACGCATCCCAACTGATGGACGGTTCAAAGTCTGCATCAGGGATTTTACTGTGGAGATTCCTGATCCCATGATTTTGACGAGTTACGTCAGCCGAGCCCCGCAACGGAGCTTTCCTCTTGTCGGGATTTCAGACTTCGCAGATCCAAAATGCTCGAGTTTCTTGTCCTCAGGATTCGCGATTTGCCGAATCTCGATACGCCGATGGTGCTTTCCTTTTCGGGACTTTTCCCGATTCCTCGGATTTACTCCACGCATCCCCTCAAGATGGACGGTCCTGATTCAACCTCGGGATATCGCGACTTGCAATGCTTCGTTGACACAATGTCTTTGTCAACTTGAAACCCCGAATGTCGAAACGCCAACGGGTTCTTCGATGTCCGCCGCGTTTCCAAGCAAAAGAACGGTTGAGATCGTATCGCTATTTTGTGTATCGCGATTTTGCGAGTTTCGAAGTCATGTTGCGACGGTCTTTCAAAACCGCGAACTCTGAAATGCCGATGTGAGGATTCTTTGATCTGCTGCCACCTGTCCTCTGAGATGGACGGCTGTGATCGTTTTGGGATTTCGCGATATCGCGTATTGGAGTTTTGGAGTGCAAGCCTTTGCTCGTCCAACTCCCGATTCCTGATGTGGCGATGAGATAAGATCGATAGCTCACGATCTTTCTTGATCCTATGGTCTAGAAGAACTCAAAATTTCATGAATCACGAATTCTCGTGACAGTCTTCTGACCTTTACACCTGCGAGTGACGAAATGTCGAGATCTCGCCATGTGTCTCTTGATGAACGGTCCAGATGACGTCGGGATTTCACGACTCCACAAGTCGAAATTTCTCCTGTGCGCTTCAAACGACTAAACGTCGTGCACCTTCTTGTTGATCTAATGGTTGTCGGGCCTTTGCGTAAGATTTGACAGCTAAAATGCTTTCGCCTTTTCCACGCTCTCCTCGTCCCTTCTGAACTGGTTTCCCACTTTGGATCCATTCGCAGGACGACTCTTATGGCCGCAATGGCTGTTCCTTGCATGTTTGACGCGATATTTGTTGAATTTGACGGAATTTTCTCCCGTGGAAGGAAAGATTTGTGAATCTTTCAAAGATTGAAAGAATTTCATGAATTCTTTGTTCACTACTCCAATCTTTAACAGATTTGAGCGAAATTTTCGAGTTCTTTAAAAGTTCTCGCCTCCTCCGGCTTTTCTTCGTCAATCTTTGACAATTCTTGAAAAGATTACAAGAATCTTTAGTGTTTCTTCTCTCTCGATCTCTGCTTCCTCGTTCTTTTGAGCGTAGTACGCTCTGCAACCTCGCGTGAGTTTCTTACGGCAATCTTTAGAGAGTATTACAGACAGCTTTCCAAACCTTGTGAAAAGTCTGTGTCGCGTGCTCTCAAGATGTGTGTAAGCTCTACGTTGTTAGGATCGTGTTGCTCTTCGGGCTGTGTGAAGAGACTTACTGCTGAAGCTCTGATACCATGATAAATTGTGAAGCAGGAAATGCAGAGAGCTTTAGGCTGTTCTTCAGTCTTGTGACATGAGAGAAACATACCTCCTAAGTTTTCTCCCATGTGATTTGACATTTCCTCCACATTTGCATCTTCCTGCCAATCTGAGCACTATCTGGTTCTCCTATAGCGAGTTTGTGCCTTGAATTGGCTAGTGAGGATTTGGAAATGGAGTCCTGTGGTGCAACCTCAAAGCTATATTCTATGAATTTGTGGGGTGATTTTTTGGAGACACAAGTTAAGAGGAACTACATTTCACTCACACAGCCATCAAGCCCACAAATGAGAAACTTGAAAATCTTCAATATGGTTCCACTTTATTGAATAGAATCACTCGGCGTGAGGAATCAATTTTTCGCATTTGCATGGTCCTGTGATGGATTAAAAAATATATGCGGCTCTGATGATCCTAGTGCCCGTATATGGACTTGCAATTTCAATGTGAATGATATCCATGATCCATGGACTCTTCCTAATGTTGATATTATTTATGGATCAATTGTTTTTGGTCATAAGGCTCAGATTTGGGATTGTTACATCTCTGATAAGATAATTAGCATAGCCTTGCTCCACATGTTGCGTATGGCAATCAAATGGGAAACATATTGCAACCATTAAAGGGCACATTGGGAGAGGTGTTTGGCATTGTGGATATGTCCCGGGAATTTCTATTCTATCACAACTATATTAGACTCTTCAATAAGATTGCGGCACTTGAATACACAAGCTTTGAGACATTTGTTACATGGAATAGTAAAGGACAATGATGCAGATGAAAAAATGGAGGTCTTCAAGATATGTTTACAAAAGAATTTATCTGTGGAAAGGCGTGAGCTCATAGACATAAAGAGCGAATATGTGTGATGCTTGGATTTAGCTCAAGAATGTGATCTTTACATTGCCTCCAACCTGGGATATCTGAATTTAACTATTCCTGGAGAAGAAAGACGGGCTACTATATTCCTTTATCTGTGGAAAGGCATGAGTTGATTGACAGCAAGAGCGAATATGTGTGATGCTTGCATTTATCTCAAGAAAGTGATCTTTACGTTGCCACCAACCTGGGATATCTGAATTTAACTATTCCTGGAGAAGAAAGATGGGCTACTATATTCAAAGTTAATGGAAAAGAGCCCATTGTTTGGGATATCTAAATTTAACTATTCCTAGAGAAGAAATATGGGCTACTATATTCAAAGTTAATGGCAAAGAGCCCATTGTTTGTTTGGATGTATTGGTCATGGAGTCCCATAATTCTCCAGCCTTGGAGAAAGATTTGATGGGAAAGGAGGAGTGAGTGTTGTGCAGCTTGTATTTAGTAATCTTAAACATGAAATCGCATGCTCTCTTATTTGGTCTGCGGAAAGAAAGAGGCAACTTATTGGGATTCACTGGTGTAAGTCCTCAGGGCACAAGGCTTCTTGTTACAAAAAATCCAAAAGAAGGATTAAAATTATGGCTGGTGGAATGTCAATGGACCTTTCAATAATGGACTTGACTCAGAATTTGCAATCTGTATTGGTAGGTTTGGGTCCATTTCCAAATGCTGCTGCTAAATTTAGATGGTTAGTAAATTTGCCACAAAATAAGAGTTCCTTATATTCTTCAGTTTAAATGTAATTTGTAGACCCATGAAGGCCATATAGTAGCTCCAAATTATTGTGACAATAATGGACTGGACTCAGAATTTGCAATCTGTATTGGTAGGTTTGGGTCCATTTCCAAATGCTGCTGCTAAATTTAGATGGTTAGTAAATTTGTCAAAAAAGTAGAGTGCCTTATATTCTTCAGGTTTAAATGTAATTTATAGACCAATGAAGGCCATATGGTAGCTCCAAATTATTGTGACCCTATGGGCAACAATGGTGCATTCATAAGGTAAAATAGTCTAGGATGAATCATTTTCCACTTGCTTCATAAGGCATTGCACTGATCAATGTCTGAATGGATGTTGATACATTCATTGAGTGAAGAGTATTTGCAAAATGACAAATACATTTAAGCCGAGGACTTGGAAATAAGTTCATAGCATCTTCACTTTATAACTATATATAGGGAAACTAACAAATTGTTATAAATGCAGGAATTAGTGGAGAATTAAATGCCAACACACTCCTCTATTTTCTATGAGGAGTGGGACACTTCATACTTGAAGTGTCAAAATTCCTCAAGACATCTCATGTTCCTTTATAATTGTATATAGGGAAACAAACAAATTGTTATAAATGCAGGAATTAGTGGAGAATTAAATTCCAACACACTCCTCTATTTTCTATGAGGAGTGGGACACTTCATATTTGAGGTGTCAAACTTCCTCAAGACAGCTCATCTTCCTTTCCATTCTTGTAAAGCAGTTGAGCAGTTATTCAAAGATAGGCAGAATCTGAGCGTGAAAAAGAAGATAAAAAACAGAACTGAATACTTTGTAGGGGATGGGGATTTTAGGAGCTTGGAGGCTAAGCTTTACCAGCCCAAAGGGGTCACTATTGTTATAGCAAGATTTGCCTCACCATTGCTATCTTGCACAGAGGGCCTTTTTCCATTTCCCTATGCAGATTTATCAACCCCCTTTTTGATAAATCTAGAACCAAAATTATACATTTTTCCACATATATGCTCCCTAACTGCTTTGCAAGATGCATATACGGTTGCTGCTCCACTACAGCTCGTGTATATCGGGATTTATGCCAGAAAATACAAAATGAGGTCGGGTTTCCATGTTACGAAAAAAAATCTTTGATCCTTGGCCTTCCATATACTGGAAACGTTCTGACTCGACCCTTCAGTTGCATTATGGAGGCTATAAGAGCACACTTTCGAACTATGGAAAAAGAGGAGAAAACATTCAACTTTGAGAGAAAAGTTACTATGGAGAAATTACTTCATATTGAGTCTGCATCCCTTTGTCCCTCAAGTCTGAACATAATGTTCATCCCCCAAGCTCTTCCCTTACTGTTGAGAGGACCTCATTGCCTCTTTTCTATGAGATTGCCTTTGGTAGAGGATTGAAGTGGTGGAGACCCAGTTCGAAGGAACTTGGTTTCTTGGTTTCGAACCGTGCCGACACAGAAGTTTGTAATGTTGATACTTCTGTTGATTAATTATTAATAGAAATACTTATTTCCCGTCCTATCAATATCTTGCAAAAGTATGATTATTATCCATGGGCATGTTTGTAATGTTTATTAATGGATTGTGCTATCTGATGTGATAACTCATTTTATGTATCGTCACTATATACTTGCATCGCTTGTTTGTTGAGAACTTCTTGCAGGTACAAAGCTTTGGGTCAAAGTGTTCAACGGTGGAACGACATCAAACGATTGGATTGAGGAAGGATTCTTCCTCGAATTGCACATTAGTTTATATAGCATTTGTTGGAATTGAGTTGATTTCTGTAGTCATACCTGTTTGTTGTGGTTTACCCTTGGCTATAGAGAGTTTTTCCCTTGTAACAGAATTGGTGACTCCACTGGGGAGAGATCTTCATTCTAAGGGTTGAAGTATTTTTCCTTCTTACATTGCTCTTTTTCCCTTGCATTTCTTGTCGTATCACAGTTGGACAGAATCTGTTCACTCTAGGTCTGAGTTTTTCAGCCTTGCGACCTTGCCTAGCCTTGTTTTAAAAGTTATATGCACTTTTTTCCCTGACAACAGCGTATATATGCTTGTTGTCCCACTACAAGAGGCATATATACGCCTTTTTCCCTTGAACAAGCACGTATACCACTCCCTCTTTCCTTGTTTGCTTGGTTTAGTGATTGTTGGGTAGGTTTTGAGGATCACTGAGCCTTCTTAGGTCTCTGTGGGACCTGTTGAGATTATCTGGGATGACAAGAAATCTTTTTGGAGTTAAATTTTTGGGCAGCAGCTTTCTCTTTGTTTTTCATTTTTTATTTGTCCTTGGTAATTGGGTTGTCTGCTTAACTGCTTGGTATTCTACTCGTGTGATTGCTTTTATACACAGTAAAAGTTATATATCAAGTCGCTTATCAGTCCATGCATTTTCTTTTTAATACATTGAAAATACAAAAAAAATAGGCATTTTGCATTGGTTACTGTCTTTGTCTTTGAACTTTTAACATTAACTTAGCACATTTAGCGAAAGATTGCATTTTACTTCTGAGTTGCAGAATTGAAATTGAAGATTGCACTATTTTTATTTAGCATATCATTCACTGAAAAGTTAAAGTTAGGCTTTGCATTATATCTATTTTTATTTTTATGTAGAGCCATAACACCATGAGTTTCATTTCCATACCTTTTTGAGTAATCATGGCCAATAAAATTTACGCTTTAAACTAAAATTGATTAGTCACGATTTTATTTTTTAGGGTGCACAAACTAGCCTGGGATTTAGTGCCTTGGAATAGGATTTTATGAGTAAACTTCTCCAAGGAAACTAAATCAACATATGTGTTTGAGACAAGGAGTTGAGAAATCCATTGTATAATTGGTAATATCAAGAGGCTTTGCTCACATCGGAGTTAATCACGAGGTTGCGCGAAGTTTTTTGAAGGGATAACCCCTGGATACTCACCTAGCGTCAGAGATATTTCTGTGGATTTATTTGTATTGGGGATCTTGCTAGTTCCCATACCTCTATGAGAGGCGGTGCTTTCAAGGTTTCGGGCTTTGCTACCCTACCCATACGGTGATCCAGACTTACGACTGCTCGCCTGTGCATCAATTATATAGTGGTTTAATAGTTGCTTGACTTAGGTTTCTCATAGGTTACTTGCAGGGGTTATTCTGCTTGTATCTTGAGTCAGATAGGGGTCAGACAACACACAGCCTTTATGGAGGATTAACTCTCCGGGGGGATCTGACTGACCGGTTGTTAAGCCTACGATGGCCTTTATCACTGATTATGTTACCTCCAAAATTTTGCAGGGAGTCTTAGGTCCCTCTTGGATGAGCCATACCTTCTTTAGCGAGGGAGGTCACTCAGCCACTTTAGCTCGTTTGCATGCATATTGGCCATTTGACTTTTTGGTATGCTCTTTGATTATTAGTTAACCATAGGATTGTTTTATGGGTCCTTTGTTATCATGGATAGTGGAGTCCCTTTTTCTCCCTCGTTTTCTGCTACCCCCCCCATGATGTTCATGGGGGAAAATCCGTCCGCTTTTTATAATGGTATGCAAAATTACAATGCTCAGCCTGCACCTAGGGTCTCTAATCATTTTTCTGTTGATATGCCTTCCCATGTGCAACCCCCTCCCTGGTCTACTTATATTAATCATAGCATTGGACCCGGGGGCACCATGACTCCGATGACTACTTCTTCATTTGATATGATTTGTGTCCCCATGGGAGGTTGGAACCTTCCTTCCTACGGATCCAATACTAGCTATGCTTTTCCAAGAGTCAGTAATCAGATGGGGGCCTACCCCACTTATTACCCCACACCCACGTATATTTCATCTGCCATGTCAATTCCTTCGAACACTTTTTCCATGACAGGTCCTCAGTTACCACCAAGTCTTTCATATGGAGAGAACCAGTTTTACGGTTTGGGATACCCTCTTTATGGGACCCCTTCACAAGGGGGAACATATATCCTCACTTAAATAATTCATATCCTACCTCGGTCTCTTCACAGACCTCAGTGACGATGCCCGTCCTAACCTCTCTGGACCATTTTGGCATGAACCAACACCTTTCTAGGCCAGGGCAAGGGGTACACCAAGATCCTTCCTGGCTTGCAATTTTTCAGAATCAATCTTTCCTTGAACTATAGACTCACATACCACCATCAATTGCCAGCTTAATCACTGTCAGTCATACTGGTGCTCCATCTCCAACCTCTGCCAGCTATGTCGGAGATGGGTCGACTTCTTCTATCAACTACGTCAACAACTCGCCCCCAACCTCTACCAATTATGTTGGGGGCACCATTCTTTCTTCCTCGAATCAGAGCCATGTCACATCTCCTGCTCCTATTCATCATACATGAGATGACTCTCTTTCATCGGTCAATCCCATCGAGAAGCCTAGATGCCTCAAGCATAAGCCTAAATTCTTTTGCAGGACTTGAGAAGAAGGTCACCTTACTCATTTGTGTCCTTTTACTGTCGAGATACAAGAAGCCTGGGGTTCTCTCAAGACCCCTTCTAATTTTGAGGCATCCGTGGTTTCTCTTCATACCACTCCTCCCTTGATCGTGTCGGTGTTTTCACCGATGCAATCTTCTCTTGACCTCACCACCTTTGTTAAGGGTGAAGCATCTCTTGCCCCCATTACTACGCATCCTCTTCAACCTATAATTGAAGAAGTGGCCACACCAGTGCAATCTTTGGTCAACCTTACTCTCCCTGAAGAGAATGACACACTTTTCAGCCACATCATCAACATTCAAAGTCTTCCTCCTTCTGGACAAGAGAGATTTATTCTTCTTCCAAATTCTCTCCCTCCAAGTCCTGATGAGGTTCCTTTTGATTGGGACGACCTGATGGGACATCCCATCCCCCCACCTATGTATTTTCCATTAAGAGACATTATTCGAACCATCACAGAGACTGTATCCTCCGTTAGCACCTTCTTCTCCTCAACTTGGAAATATTTGGGTTTTCCCAGGCTTTTGTCAGCTATCCGCAGGGTACTAACTTTCGACAGAAGGCTGGGATGGGAGCCTTGGCCTCCCCCTTTACATGTTGATTATATCGAAACACGAGTCTCAATTAAGCTCTTTTTCGACTCGTTATTAAAAACTAAAAATATCACCGAGTGATTTGTCCCTTTCACACTCGTTAAATTTGGATTTGAAAGATCATGAGTCTTAGTTAAGCTCTATTTCGACTCGCTATCAAAAATATAAAATATCGCCGAGTGAACTTATATTTTTCACACTCGTAAATTGGATTTAAAAATACGTCTATTTGGCACAAGTTTACCCTTTTTTCACACCAAGTAGACTAAAAGATATAAAAAATGACATTTTTTGGCGTTAAATTGTGATTGCATCTCATGCTCTTGTTTGTAGTATTGAGCCTTTAGCCGGTTCTCTGTATCATAGGATTCATTTGTTATGAAAAAACAAAAAAATATGGGAGAGAAGGGAGTACTATATTGTAATTGGTAGCAGTCGTGTCACCTTTGAACAAAGCACAAAATTATTGAGTCCTTGCATCATCATAATTTTGGGTTTAGCATGGACTTAGGAAGTTGATCTCGTTATAGAACTTTCTCTACCAACTGGTTAATCTTCTAGTCACTATAGAGAACATCATGGATGCCTCCTGCATCTAATTGTCACATCATTAAATCTATGCTGCCAGATTCCTCCGTATGTCTCATGCTCTTTTTGAAAGGAAGTCTATCAACCTATGTCAGCCACTCCTCAGAAATCTTGACTTTGCATGTGGGTCATACCCTCAGTTTGTCTCAGAATCACTTGATACTTTGGTCTTATGATGCACCCTGGCCCTACTTTCATCATTGGTAGGTCACCTTGAACCCAACAATCGAAATTCCATCATGGGTCGTTGAATGGGTGGTTTCCCTTGTGTTTGACAGCAAGACATCTATTCACACTTTGGGATTCATGCAGTGTCTTGGATTCCATTAGCCTTATTGATGGTTTCCTAGCCTTTGTCAGCAATTTTCATCATTGGATGCTATTCAGGGGGTCTTTTTCGTGTACCACTTGCATTTGGCACGCGCGAAAGATGCACAGGGTCATTGGTTCGTGAACATGTTCTTCGTCCGATCTCCACCAAATCATGAAGCTCCTTCTTTGTTCCTCGTGCTGACCGATGAAAGATGCTCTAATGCTCTCCTTTCAACAGGTCTCTTTCCATTGATTTCAGCTCATGTATTCTGGATACGAGACCTAGAGTTTTATGAGTACCTCGAGGTTTGCAGTCATTAGTGGTAGGCTCTCTCGCCATTGACAGATGGGAATATATCAATGTCTCCTGATCAATGGATCTCTCAAGTGTTTGACATCATCTCCTTTATTCATATTTGTAGAGATGTACTCGGTGACTTGATACCTACTTTCATCATTGGTAGGTTGTCTCATGTTTGTTAACAATATACCTCAATGACCGGTAATCAAACAATGTCTCATCTTGTTCAACCTCAACTCATTTATTCACATGATGTAGACCTGCACCATTGGCAGATTGTATTGAAGACTTGAAGACATCACTTTGTAGACACAACTTTCCTTAGTTGTTGCTTCCATTTCATTGGGCCAGTACCTATTTGACTTCAACGATCATGGGAGATCCGATTATACTCCATGGTATACAAATATCTTCAGATTGATTTTGATACTAGTTTCACTGGGCCTTGTTCGTGACTATGACAACTATTGAATGTAACCACATTTATACTTGCCTACTCATGGCCATGAACATTTTTTGGTATATTTTCCACATGGATCTGCATTGTATTTTTGGCAGCCATGGATGCAAAGTCAGTACATAATGTAATGAGAAATTGAGTTCATCCAGTTGGTTCTCTACCACTCCACTTCTAGGTTATTTATAATGTATTCTGACCATCGCATATACTCCTCTGATCTCACACATTAGGGGGCATCTGTTATAGCAAGATTTGCCTCACCATTTCTATCTTTCACTGGGGGCCTTTTTCCATTTCCCTATGCAGACTTATCAACCCCCTTTTTGATAAATCCAGAACCAAAATTATACATTTTTCCACATATATGCTCCCTAACTTCTTTGCAAGATGCGTATAGGCTTGTTGCTCCACTACAGCTTGCGTATAACGGGATTTGTGCTAGAAAATACAAAATGAGGTCAGTTTTCCATGTTATGACAAAAGATCTCTGATCCTTGGCCTTCCATATACTAGAAATGTTTTGAATTGGCCCTTCAGTTGCATTCTGGAGGCTATAAGAGCACAATTTCGAACTATGGAAAAATAAGAGAAAGCATTCAACTTTGACAACAAAGTTACTCTAGAGAAATTACTTCATATTGAGTTTTCATCCCTTTGTCCCTCAATTCTGAACACAATGTTTAGCCCCTAAGCTCTTCCCTTACTGTTGAGAGGACCTCATTACCTCTTTGCTATGATCTTTCCTTTGGTAGAGGATTGAAGTGGTGGAGACCCAGTTGGAAGGAACTTGGTTTCTTGGTTTTGAACTGTGCTGACATGAAACTCTGTAATGTTGATACTTCTGTTGATCAATTATTAATAGAAATACTCATTTCCCATCCTATCGATATCTTGAAAATATTTGATTATTATCCATGGGCATGTTTGTAATGTTTATTAATGGATTGTGCTATCTGATGTGCTAACTCATTTTATGTATCGTCACTATATACTTGCATCGCTTGTTTTTTGAGAACTTCTTGCAGGTACTAAGCTTTGGGTCAAAGTGCTCAACGGTGGAACGACATCAAACGATTGGATCGAGGTAGGCTTCTTCCTCGAATTGCATATTAGTTTATATAGCATATGTTGGAATTGAGTTGATTTCTGTGGTCATACCTATCTGTTGTGGTTTACCCTTGGCCATAGAGAGTTTTTCCCTTGTAACAACTATATTCATTGAAGATAATTCATCCTCCATTTTGTAGAATTTGTATCTATCTCAGTTTGTGTATTTTTATTTAGTGTATCAAGAACTTTTCTTCCAAGTCTCTATGAACTCATGAATAACTTTCTTCAATTATGAAGATGAATGTTCAAGATTTATTCTCAATATTTTTTCTATGGTTATATTTGAATATTCTTCAGTATCCCACATTGAATTATTTGAATTCAAGGTTATCCAATCTATATTGTTACTTTTGAACTATGGGATTTGTGTGAAATTGTCCAATATGTCTTATTGCATCTATTGGATTCATTTCAATGATATCCATATGTTTTCTATCATATCAAAGAGTGTCTTTCTCTGAATTGAAGGTTATCCAATCGATATTGTTACTTTTGAACTATGGGATTTGTGTGAAGATTGCCCAATATGTCTTCTTGCATACTATTGGATTCATTTGAATAATACCCATATGTTTTCTATCGTATTAGTAAATGTTAATGACTTCCACACTCATTAGCATTTCTAATATTTTAGTGTATCCTTTGAGTGCTAAGGATTTCCATTCTGTTCTTATTGGTACTTAATAAATATGCCATCTTTTAACTTCTACATCTTCCATCTAGTCAACTTTATATTTCTGCAATATGGGATAATGGTGTCCAATGGAAAGGCCTTGGTCTGACTATTTAGATAGGGTTGTTGTGTCTAGTTTTCACTATTCCTCCAACAACATTTTAGCCCACTATCATTGAATTATAGAATTGAAATTTGTATGAGGGATTTGTTGCTAAAGTGACATTGGATAGCTATCAATTGAATATATTTGAGGGTTACCCCCTCTAGCACAAGAGCCAGCTTGAGGCCTAAAATGAGGATATTTTCAAAGCCTCTATAAGATTCCTTGGAATTACTTACTAGCTAGGAAAAACCTTAGGAACACCATCCTTTTTGGCACCGTTGCAAGGTTTCTTTCCCTAGGAAATGGCACTGACAAGGTTCTGATTCTTGATGATGAACAAGAGAAGAACCATAAGTTGTTTTATTATTTCAAGAATATCTCAAGAAGAAAAATTTCACCTAGCGAGTCCATTACTTTTTTATGGCGAATTCCTGGGTATCTGCAAGGTATGCTCCATTGAAGTTTTTGTTGTTGTACATGGATTTCCAAACCTTATGCCTAGTGCTGAAGAATTCTTACAATGCCTTCCTAAGTTTTGGGGAGAAGATGAAGATAAACCTATACAACATTTGAAGGATTTCCACTCTTGCATTCATCATCTTGTATTTTTCCATGATGATGTATTGATGAAGTTGTTTATGATGTCTCTCAAAGGAGATGAAAGAATATGGTACAAAGGTTTTCCTGCTACAAGTATTTCATCTTTAGGAGATTTGCATTCAAAATTTAATACATATTGCAGGAGGTTTTATCCTTCTAAGTGTTTACTAGAAGTTTGTTGCACAATGGAATTTGCAAAAAAATCATTACAGTAGTGATGATGAAGAAGACATGGCTACTAAATCTCAAGAAGACATATTCCAGGAAAGCATTTATGAGGATATATAAGAAGAATTTCAAGAAGGTGAAGGGATGAATTATGCTCCAAAAACAATAAACCAACAATCAATTAAGATAACTACTACCATATATTATTATGAGTATAACACTCTCCAAAACAAATTGTCAAGAGTGTCAACTACCCTCAACTACCCTTTGAAGCCATAAGAAATCTGCTGAGAAATATGGTTTCCCGAGGAAAGATTGAAGAGCTTCAAATTCCCTTTGACTTTGTAGATGGACCTACACAAAATTTGGTATGTGATGATGCATTTTTTAGTACTAATTTATCTTGATATTTTTTTCATAAATATGTAATTTATATAGAATATGAAGAGGAGTATGCATCTCAGTCACTAGAAGATGTGGAATCTATTGAGGGATTGGTTCTAGACCTAAGTTTTCATTCATCAGACATTTATGGTTCCTATATTAATAATGAAAATGAGTTTCTTTTTAAAATTGCATTAGATGATTTTTTAATTGGTAAGTTATCTGTAGATTATCATGGCTATTCCACAAGAACCGTTCATCACAAAATATCTTATATTATTTTGAAATGTTAGATTATGCAATTTATTTCCTTAGATCCTAGATTAGTTATTACTAGCTTATTTCTTATATTTTATGAAAATAACTGAATATGAAAATGAAATAAATGATAAAAGGAACACACCATTCACACACAAATCAACACAATATATATCCTAGGAAATCCAATATAGGAGAAAACCGAGCTAGAAGGTGGGGCCTACGCTCCTCTCTCTTTTATTCAATTATAGAATTGCAAATACAAAGAAAAATACACTCACTATGGAGTTTACTTTGACATTGTGGTTTTTATGGCCACTACAAAATACTTTCCTCCTTTTTTATGCTCTCAAAATACCACTCCTAGATTCTCTTCTCAACTATGGAACACATAGAAATATAAGGAATGGAATCCCTTCTCATCCTAGTGGCCTAGTATTTAACATATCCTAATAGTCATCTAGTGTTAGGGTTTTGACTTCCTCAACCCTCAATTAGTGATAAGGTTTGGACCTTCTAGAATATTCTTGAAATTATACATGTGTCTAGCCCCATAGTGTGAGAAATCGGGGATGACGTGGCATCCACTCATACCATGTCGGTAACAAGGTAGGTCAACTTATGGGAGGAATAACTTTCTCATACAAGATTTGATTGAGGTGTTTTTTACATTGTTGATAAGGTCTCTATGTATAGATCAATGTCAAGGGTATGGGTGTCAGTTTTGGATGTTTGTGACCTCAAAAAATGTCATTTAATGCCTCAAAACAGATGTGGAAGGTTCTGAACCCCAATTTACCAAATTGATACCTGCTACTAAAATGACCCTATAGGTCGTTTCTTCCAATTTGTTTCCACCCAAAAAGTACCAAGATAGATGACAAATTATATAATGATCCAATCCAAAACTTTCTATTGTACTATCTTCATTAGGAACTTTCAAGAAGAAAATCCATCATCTTCTTTCCTTCATGCCCCCACAAGGTGTCAAAGGGGTTGGGAGAATTTACAATATGCATCTGGGGTGGGAAATAATCATTCAAACCATTGTTTTTTTGGCTCTTTTATGGGTTTCATTGCTACCTTTTCTTTGGGAAACATATATCTATAAGGTTAAGTGCAAGTTTTGTGATACATACTCACAAAGTAGTGGTTTGGGAGTTGTTAGGAAGATCTTTAACCACTACAGAACTGACAAATTTTTAGTTGGACTTGGAGTGGGAGGAGGATATACAAAAGTGTTATCACCATGATTTTTCTCCTATATGCAATTTGAGTGAGTGTAATCGAAAACATCACAATTCATTTATAACTCATAAAACATAGTCAATTGTAGGGTTTATAGACCACTTTTGAGCTACCAAGTAGGATCCATTCATCAAAGGACCTTTCCCACTCATAGTGTAGAAGCCATCAAAGTATGCATGTGTGTGAAAATTTGTTCAATTACCATGCTCCAAGAAAGGATAAAGGAGCAAAACATGAGCACCCCTTTTCAATAAAAATAAAGACTTCCATGGCACATTAATTCCTAGGGACAAGTGATGAATGAAGAGGTGGTATGGTTTCACCTAAAAAACTCCCCATCATCACAGATCTTGATTCAATTCACTCCACTCAAAATTCTATTGGGAGTTATGAGGTGGATTGCATGTGTAGCACACCTGATAGTAACCCCAAACAAAATTATAATTCCCATTAACTAAATGCATAAATTAAATGCAACATGATAAATATGCACATTCATCTAACAAGAGTTTCCAAAAATGTGAATGCACACCATTTTATGTACACACAACATCTAAATACTCAAAATGCAGAGTAAAATGCAGAACAATTAATCGCATCATTAAAAAAAAACCCGGTGGAT
Source organism: Picea mariana (assembly GCA_032191745.1). Lineage (NCBI taxonomy): Eukaryota > Viridiplantae > Streptophyta > Pinopsida > Pinales > Pinaceae > Picea > Picea mariana. The sequence continues at coordinate 20,409 of JASDQU011026762.1, forward strand.
AAAAGCACTTAACTTATCGACAAACATACAACCAACTATAGAGGATGGATGTTCCACCTAACTGCAGACTTTCTACTCTAGTCATAACAAGATAATTCATATAGCCATTCCAATCCACCATCTCTCTTTCCCCTCAACCTACACAACCCAAGGAATGGGATCTCATTCTCTGCCAAGTAGTCCCTCATGATATCCCACTTCCTTCCAAGGTTGTAGCACAGGTTGTTTGGAGGAAATTTCTCTTTTGCAGACTCCAAGAATTTATAGCCGCAAAAAAAAAAACTCCCATTTGCAACTCACTCTTGGATAATCCTCTTCCACATAAATCTCACTTTACAAGAATATAAACCTACTTCTTCATGCATTTACTAGCTCCAAGAGTTTTCCACAAAACCCACTATGGATGCTTTTTATTTCCCAACACTCCACACAATTTTCCTCTCTTCTAACCAACTATAAAAGCTATCTTCTCTCTCTATTCGAATTCCTTTTACCCATGAAAATTGGCTCTCACATTTCCCAATGTTAATTGTACTCAACCCCATGCTTTTAATAAAGGGAAAAATAGAAGGTTCATAAAAAATATTTTTAGAAAGGTGGATTGGGATTAATAGGTATGAAAAATTCCCCTTGGACCCTTATTGTGCTAGCAACAACACCCTCCCTTAATTTATTAACTTCAAAATTGAAGACATTCATTAGAAGTCAACAAATAGGCCCCCCTTTAGAGTTTCTTGTCATTAAAAACCTTCGAAGATTTTTCTTGCAAGTTTTCAAGCTCAAACTTCTTTTTGTTTGCTTCCAAACTTACTCATTGAAAAGTTTGAAGATCACCATCACCCACCGATACACACTGTATTGGAGAGGAATCATTTTTTTCTACCGATATAGCCGACGAGAATCGTCTTCATCCACTGGTACAACCTATATCAACGAAAACTCCATATTCTATTAGACGCTATAATCCCTTTCAACACTTTGAAAATCCTCATGTTTTCTTATTCACACTAGAGGTGAAACAACTTCTGACCATCGACACATCAACGAGGAATCCCTATTCTCTCCAATACGGTTCTCATTGGCACATAATCCTCTTCTTCCATTGATACATTGGATAAATATTTCCATCCCTCACTGACACAGAGCATATCAACATGGAACTTTATTTTCTCACCGACATATATTGTATAGGCGAGACATTCACATCTTGAGGCCTCTCCTAAATTATTCAAATTCAAAGCCTTTTTTCTATGACCATTAGTCAGGTTCTTTTAATTTTCAACAACTAAGAATTTCGTGTTTGATTGGATGTATGATGTTGATTTCCTACTGATTTTGATCGATGTCATGTTGTAGTCATCATTGGATATGATCATAATCTTGACAAGTTTGCTTGTGTTCCTAATAAATCTTGTTATGCCTATCATATCTGCATGTATGTTTTTCTCCTCTTGATTCCATTACTAACTCTAATAATGAAAGTGTAATTTATCATTATGTGGGTTGATTACAAAGCCTGCAATACATAGGCTAGCTCGAAATTGCATCTAATAAAATAATTGGTCCTCCCAACACATACTCGGTATCAGGTGCTTCAAATGTTAGTTGGATGTTTTCACGGGATAATATTTATCAGGCACCGATGGATGAACTCATTTTCAATGGATATATTGAAAGTCTCTATGACACATATGTTGCAAGAATTGAATAAATTGAATTTGGGTGAAGCAGTAGCGAGAAAGAAGCATGAACTTTAATTAGGTACTTCTCAAAGCATATTTTTCACCTTCGAAATAGGCCCATTGTATGTTTTGTGGGATTAAAAATCCAATTTCAATGATGGATTTGAAATTCGAGGCCCAGAAGTGTAAAAACAACCACCAAGGATTTCCCTTTCCAAGCAAGCCTTGTTAATCGCAAAATTGTTGAAATATTTGGACGAAGCAATAAGTTTTCTCTCTAGAAACATCTCCATGTGCTCTCCATATCTCAAAAAATGACACCTCAATTAGACATCGCATGAGAAATATATGAACCATTGAATAGAAGCTGAGTTGCATGAAAATCTCCCTTTTAACATTGTTAAGCCTCCTTAATCAACACAACCTCATAATATTGTATTACAAAATAAAATAAAATAAAACATGTTTTGAATGAAAATTACTTCAAAATATGGAATATTTTGAAATAAATTAAATTTGAAATAAAATAAAATTTTCTAAACAAAGCTTACAAAATAATAAAAAAGTACATATTCTAAATGTTCTATGAAATGAATCTTTTCCGACGATATTTTCCGGGGACATTTTCCCCAAATCCGATGAGAAATTGTTAGATCCACATATTTGAGCACAATTATTTATGTATAATCTGAGTGCCCCAAGGGTTTTTCAGCATGTTAAATCCATTTTTGCATTCAGAAATGGATTTTAAACAACAAAAAATAGTGATTTCATGTAGATTTATGTCGTCGGATTCTAGTAAAAAAAGCCATTTCGTAGAACAATTAGAAAATGCCATAAAAAGGGGGAAGGTTTCATTATCTGACATAACACTAAGGAATAATGTAAGGTGATGCGGATGGGGGGTCCATAGTCCACCCTCCTTCTAAACAACTTTTATATATATTTAGAAATCTCTCCATATCTCCACCCCCCCCTTCTCTATATTCTCGACTCAATGTGTGTCGGTTGCAAAAAAATGACCATTTAAAACCACATACCAGAGGTAAAATACATTTTGAACTCTACCATGTTAGAGGTAGAACATGTTTTGAACTCATCTTGTCGGAGGTGAGATAGGGTTTGTACTCTAGTACCCACGCACAATGCTAACACAATGAAATGGTTATGAGTGTAAATTCATGAGGTACGTGTTGTGTGAATTCCACTAAATACAAGAGGTGAGGTGAAGGGGGTGGGCATGGCCCATTCGATCTCCCTTTCTTTATTTTAATAGCATACCCTCGAAGAAGGGGAAAGGAAACACCAACGTGAATTGGGATGAGGGTATATAAAGGTGGGGGTGGGGGTATATGAGGGTGAGGGTGGCGAGTGATACTATGCAAAACTATTATGTTTTTCATAACATCACCCCCACCCCCACCCGCATATACCCCACCCCCATATAATATGTTTGCATAATATCACCCTAACCCCAGCCTCATAGGCGGGGGATGATATAATGCAAAACATAATATTTTTTCATAATATCACTCTCCACTCCCACCCTCATATAATATGTTATGTTTTGCATAATATCACCCTCCACTCCCACCCTCATATAATATGTTATGTTTTTCATAATATCACCCTCCACCCCCACCATTATATAATATATTTTAAATAATATCACCCTCCACCCTCACCCTCACCCTCACATACACCATTGTTTAAAGATAACAATATTTTGTTTTTGGATGTTGTGTTAAATTTGTGTAGTATGTATGAATTGGAATTTGTGAGCAATGTTGAGACGAATATGTTTTTTGGATTGTGCAAGTTGCACCAAATAATTTTGATTTCTATTGTACTCGACTTTAGGGGTTTTATTTTTAAATTATACATGTTCCTAAGGATGAATTCGAGTAATGAATGTTGCACTTCATTGTGGACCAATTGATTTATTTTGCTGGAAAAACTTTGTATTTCATCATCATGTATTTGGACTTCATTAATTTTTCATAGTTGTGACTAAAAACCATGTGCTAATCACTTTATGTTTTGCATAGCATCACCCATCACCCCCACCCTCACCCTCATATGCACCATTGTTTAAAGATAATGGTATTTGTTTTTGGAGGTTGTGTTACATATTTGTAGTATGTATAAATCGACATTTGTGAGCAATGTTGAGACCAAGAGGTCTCTCAGTTTTTGGAGTGTGAAAATTGCACCAAATAATTTTGATTTGTAATTTACTTGACTTTAGGGGTTTTATTTTTCAGGTTATACATGTTCCTAAGGCTTAGGGATTTTATTTTTAAGTTATACATGTTCCTAAGGCTTAGGGGTTTTAGTTTTAGGTTATACATGTTCCTAACACTGTATCAAAGCACTGAATGTCGCACTTAATTATGGACTAATTAATTTATTTTGCTAAAAATATTTTTAATTTCATCATCATGTATTTAAAAATCCTAATTAAAGTTTTTTCCCATTTGTTTTTTAAAAAATCCAGCAATTTAAATAAATATTTTTTAATAAGAAAAAATGAATATAGATACATTTTATTCCACACCTTTCTCCCTTATAAATATTAGAATAAATGAACACCATGACATTAATAGTGCAACATGTAATCTTGAGATGCATACAAAGTGCACCTAGCTAATATCACGTGCCTCCTTGGTTCCGTCCTAAATACACCATGCAAGTGGAGTTCAAGAATCCACAACCTACAAAAGGAATTAAGTTCTTCCAATATCTTTCTTCTTTCTTTTAGTGTTCAAGTTGATTAAGTTACCCATACAAAAATGTTTGCAATATATTTGTTCGAGTAAAGACACAATGAAAAAGTGTAAGAATTTCTCTTACAAGAAGACTAGCAATTTTGAGAAATTATATCATTCTAATAGTTTTGAGAAATTATGGGAGTTATTAGTCCCTGCCGAAGGTGTAGAGGGACTATAGAGATCGATAATTCATTGAATTCATATTAATACATCATTTTACTATAAATTTTTCCATCCTCTCTATTGTTCGAACTATAGAAGTAAAAACATTATTTTTTATATAATAAGAAAAACCTTATATGTCATCATCTCATTGGAGAATAGATTCAAAGTCTTATTTCCATCTTCGATGCTCTCAATGTTGTAAATGTTTAGATATCCAAAGTTTTGAGCATGGACGCTCTTTTTTATTTTTTTTATTTTTATTGAAATGTTTACATATCGAAAGTTCTAAGCATCGACGCTCTTTTTTAATTTTTTTATGATTTCTATTTGTATTGAAATGTTTACATACTGAAAGTTTGAGCATTGACACTCTTTTTGAGGTAATTGAATATGCATGAAAGCTTAAATGTTTACATAGTGCGAGGCCCTTAAACATTCCTAACAAATTAAATGTTTTCATAGCATGAGGCCCTTAAACAACCCTGGAAACCTTAAATTTTTACTTAAATAGGCTTCTCACAGTACATTTTTTTCGATTTTTTCCATACAATGTTGCAGTGAATTTGGACCATATTGTTGTCCACCTCTAGTCGCATAGCCATCATATGTTTCATACTTCTTCTATTCTTTGAATGCAATTTAGTCATCATTGAAGATACATATATTGTTTACTGGTTCATTGCCTGGTTCTTGTTCGTTGGTTTGTCGGTTGTTGCTTGTTGTTGTTTGGTTCAACTTTGAAAGTTTGAGGTCCCGAACCTGCAGTTGGACCTGTTGGTGCTTGTTGATTGATTTTGTTTTCTTCAAATTTTCAAGGTTGGGGTCCTGCACCCGTAGTTGGAGTTGTTTTTTTACTTTGCAAGGTTCAAGTATTGCACCCACAATTCGACCTGTGCTTCTGTTGTTCATCGTTGCCGAGTAAGTTTCAATACCATAATTTAATTCGTATTCGTTCTTTGTTTTTTACTATTTGCAGTTTGCAAGTAAGAATGTTTAAGTATTTCCACTCGCATGGTCATCATATGTTTCAGATTTCTTCTATGCTTGGAATGCAATTTGGTCATCATTGAAGATACAAATATTGTTTACTGGTTCACTGGTTCTTTCTTGTTCGCTAGTTCGTTGGTTTGTCGGTTGTTGCTTCTTGTTGTTGGGTTCAGCTTTGCAAGTTTGAGGTCTCGTAGCTGTAGTTGGACCTGTTGGTGCTTTCTCACTGGTTTTTTTCTTGCTTCTTTCTTTTGTTTGCTTCGGCTTTGCAAGGTTGGAGTCCTGCACCAACAATTGGAGTTGTTTTTTTCACTTTGCAGTGTTCAAGTCCTACACTCGCAAGTGGACTTGTGGTTCTGTCGTTCATCATTAATGAGTAAGTTTCAATATCATACTTTCATTCATATTCATTGTTTACTATTCGTTGTTTTCATTTTTCAAGTAAGAATGTTTAAGTATTTATTCATCGTTCTTGTCTTGCAGACTTTCCATAGAGGTTGGCATATATTTTTCTCCTGCACTTAAATTTTCCTCCGATTTTTTTGTGAGGCTCTTCACCATGTCCATGCCAATGTCATGTGCACAACTCTGACTATCTTTTTTCTAGCACTGCAAATATTGGTCCTTTGTCGTGTGTGACAAAGTGGAAATCTAGCGCCTATCACGTACCTGCATATCCCATATAGGAATTGAACCCGTGCCATTCGCATGAAAAATATGATGTCAATCTTGTTTCCTTTGCAGGATGTTCTTGTAGAATAAAACTGCAGGTGTGTGCTGAAGGGATAGGTATGGTAAAATAATGCCTAGGATGCAAAAAAATTGCACAAAATTGGCATATCTTTCTCTCCTGCTCTTAAATTTTTCTCCAATGTTTTCTCCAAACTCTTATCCATACCTACATGCCTTTGCAAAATGTTCTTTTAGAAGAAAAAGATATTGAGATGGTGCTATCAAGAGTAGTATTCC
>JASDQU011026763.1:11037-25828 GCA_032191745.1 Picea mariana
TCCAATAAGCTTTGGATCAAGTCTTCACCCATTCACTTGGTCATTATTTTAGGTTCAATAACACATCCTCAAAGAAACCATTACGATTGATCTAGCTCCATGGTAACTTTCAATCCCGCATTAGTCGACCAACACTACAATTCGACATAACACTTAGTCATCCAACTACTCGTCTACCATACTATTATCAACAACTGTTCATCAAATGTTAACTTTAACCATCCAACTATCTATCAACATGCATCGATTGTTTCCATTCTTTGATCATCATTGTGCCTTTCTAGTTGACTTTGCTCAAACGAGTATATCCCCTCAATTTTAACTCTAACTAGTTCTTCCCCTGATTGATTTCTTCAACTAACTTAGACTTAATCGAACTCATATCTAGTAGCCCATCCAACCACTTAGCCATTTCCTTACTCCTAGGCACTATACACTTCCTCTATTCAACTTATCTTCATCATCACTCCTCCTTGTTCTACCCTTCTTATGCTTTGGACAAAGGTGAGGATGAAGTACCCAACGCTTCTTCCAATGACCACCTTTCTTGCAATGAATACAAAATATGTTCATTATGTTCTCGATTGGCACATGTTTCCCCTTGTATTAACCTCCCTTGTTCTTCTTGTTGGTTGGAAGAATGGTTCTTAAATCCCTTCTTCCTAAAACCCCTAGAGCCTTTGGTGATGGAATGATTTACCCAACACTCGACCTCACAATTGTTGTTTCAATGGAACAATGAATAAATACCAATGTTGATATGTCTTCCTACCATTCTTCTTGCAACAAAATCAAAAGACTAGAAGATTCTTGCTTACAAACATTTCTTGCTTACCTTTGTTCTTCCTAGCTCCCTGGCTTGATCTTCAAATTGATAGAGGATACATAGGTGCATGAGTTGCCTTCTTGTTTTCTTGCTTATAGCTTGCATAACATTGTTGATCATTTTTTAGGGCTTGCTCCTTACTTGGGAGTTATTGGGATTCCCTCATCTCGATCCTTCACAAAAATAATCCTCAAAGCTTGCATATTGCTTGGGGTTGTCTCAAAACATTCAGCCTCGGTTATCTCACCACCATTGTATCCTAAACCAACCTGATGTGGTCTAGAATTCAACACAATGGGGCTCTTCATGCCTTGACCTTGTTTGTTGAGCCCTTGGGCATTAAAACCCTTCTTCTGTGGCAACTTTGAGCCTATTCCTTTGGCACAATTTTCAAAACTACCAAAAGTCTCAATTGTTGATTCAGAATGAGCAAGGGGTGAAGATGAATTGCTTACCACGCTTTCTATCATGTTCTGTGCATCTTGGGTCAAAGTGAACCTCCTCCCATCTTTCATCTCTTTCACCTCCCTTTATAGACTAGATATTATGTGTTCTTTGGCAAACAATTCTTATCATAATCTATCTACAACTTGGTCATGTTGTTCTCCTAGAAATTTCTCATGACTTTCCAAAGTCTTTTGCAACTTTTCATTCTCCTTCTCCAATTGTTGGACTATGCTTCTCAACTACACATCATCCTCTTGGATTTGTTGACTGATCTCCTACAATTCCTAAAGTCATTCTCTCTTAGGAGATTTTGCTAGGGCTACCTCATTGCAACTCATAAATTCATAAATCTTTTGTGCTTTGTGGGCAAGTAAAAATCTCCCAATGGCACTCAAATCGAATTTTCAACTGAAACTAATACCGAATGCCTTGGTGTGATTATTATGGCCTAGATTCCTCTCCTCATCAAGCTTTTGATACAATAAGAAATAAACAATCATTCACAGATCATTCATACACAAAACAAAAATGTTTCTAAGTAGAACCCTAATTAGGAAGAAACTCCAATTTATTTGAATGTCTAAAATTTGTAACCTAAGTGTTTATACATGCAATCTTGCACGACCTTTGGGATTCCACATCCACAAGACTACGTTACAAATACCTAGCTCCTTGTCTTTAGAAATTTGCTTGGCTTTCAATTACTATCATCTATAAATATGTCCTTATTCTAGCTCTCTACAACACAGGGCAACATTTACAATGTCAGACAATTCCAGTAAGTCAAAGTCTACCTTTCCTTGAGACTCTCTTCTTCTCCACAACAAATCCCCTTGTTGGTTGTGATCCCTCAATCCACCTTCTCAGTGAAATTGTCCAATCTCCAAATTGGCATAAGGCTTATTTTGTTGGTCACTTCACGGATTCCACATGCTCACCATTTAGACAAAAAGATCAACCAACTCTTCAGTCCACTGCCTCTTCCTTCGATTCTTCATCTCCAAAAGATTCTACCAACAATCCAATGATGGTTGAACAAAAAGTTATTGGGTCTGACCTCCAAAGACTCCCAACTTACATCTGCTCACCCTCAACAACTGATCTCTCTCTAGGTCTCCACAACTACAAAGATTCAATCTTTCTCAAATATCTCACTATTATCCTAATCTATTATAACACATCACTTGTTCGAGAAATGCATATTGTGCCCACCCACTCTATGTCATAACAACCACAAAACTTAACGCAACTACAACCACATCATTTTCTACCAACACCCATCTTCGTCTTATTGTTGACCTTCTTATGGGCCATCTCTAAGAATTAGCTTCAATGGTTCAACTTCTTTGTCTTTGCATTTAAACAACAATTAGCTCTCCTTGGGTATAACCGACACTGACTATCCAAACCACAAACAATAGTTCAATAATTATTGTTGATGTGCCACACACATGGTATTCATGTGATGCTTCGAATCAAGTCTTCATGCATCCACTTGGTCTCCATGCTAAGGTTGAGTGACACATCCTCAACAAAAACATTACGATCGATCAAGCTTCAAAGTTTCAACCGCATATTAGTCAACCAATTCTACAATTCGACTAACCCTTAGTCCTCCAACTACCTTTCAACCATACTCATCAAACACAAACTTTAACCATCCAAGAATCTATTGGCATATTCCATCAGCATGCATCCATTCTTGCTATTCTATGATCATCAATGTGCCTTTCCAATTGATTTCACTTAGTCGAGCATATCACGTAAATTTTACTCTAGTCAACTGTTCACTTGGTCCATTTCTTCAATACACTTAGACATAGGCAAACTCCAATCTAGTCAACCATCCAACAACTTAGCCAAAGCCTTACACCTAGGCATTGTGCACTTCCTCTATTCAACTTATCTTCATTATCAGTGTCCAATTTTGGATCAGGTCATCCCAGCCGTGGGCCCTCCTCCACACACCATGTCTCCATGGTAGCATTTATTTCAGCAAATTTCTTTAGTGGATAACAAGAACACCTCACAAGATTCAAATGATATCTACTAGTCAATCACATTATTAGTTAAACTGAACATGGCACTAAGTTCTACCAAGAAAAGGTTGATTAACATAAAGAAAAACTCGGAGAGCCAAAGATTGAACTAGACACCATGAGGGAAAAATATGATGCAAAATGAGAAATAGGATCTGTTTCGTTGATAAAATTATGCTATTGATTTCTATTAAACAATAAATGTTGGGGCCTTGTGAAAAACAGGGAGGGCAACCATCATGGCTCGGCTACTGGAAAATAAATTTTGGGGGAGCCTTAAAGTGTAATTTGAAGAAATGTTAATACAGGATATTGAACAATGATAAGAGATCACAGATGAAACATTAATGTGGCTTATTGTGAAGTGTTAGAGTTTGGCTACAAATAATAATCAAGAAGAGCAAAAGGACAGATTACAAAAATTTTAATTTGCGTAAAGGAAGATTTACTGAAATTGCAAATTGAAGGGAATTCTGTGTTGGTAACGGATTAAGTTGGTTTAAATAATGCTAAGATTAATTGGATGTTACAGTCCAGACTAGATTTGTAAACATTGGTTAAGCCTTATAAGATCATTAAAGATAAAGTTGTGCCAAAAGATTCTCAAATAGGATAGCAGATAGGATGGCCATTTTGGAAGTCAATCTAGCATGAGAGGAAGTAAAATCTGTGTTATTATGAAGCAGAATGCAACGAGGCCTTTGTGTGGCAGCTGGTATATGTAATAATGGGGGGCTTCATTCCATTTCATTGCATAACTGCAAGAGCCCTCGACATCAAAGGCCCTGAACAATGCAGAAAAAATGATAATGGGAAATAGATTAGGAAATCAGCGGTAAGACTGAAGGCAGAGCAGAAGCAATTGGAGTGAAGCATATCTTGGACAAGCAGGAGGATCGGGAAGTAGTGGAATTTGTTGAGAAGCTTAGGGCAGAAGGGAATAAGGTTGGAGGATTGGAGGAGGAAGAGAGAAGAACCTCGAGGAAACAAAAGAAGGGCTTATTCACAGCAAGAATGCAGAAGAAAGTTTAACATCTATTTGTGGGAATGACAGTAGAGCTGAATAAATTTTTGGCTGAGATCAGGCACCTTCATGAAGAAAGAGAGATTCAAGAGTCAAGAGCATCTGAAGCATCTAGTGAATAATGTGTCTAGGATCGTGGACTTCTATTCAAGAGTCAAGAGCATCTGAAGCATCTAGTGAATAATGTGTCTAGGATCGTGGACCTCACGAAGGCAAGTAAKCAGTGAGTAATGAGGATGGAAAGAGTACTATAGAAATCAATGGATTTCCTTTTCTAAGAAATCCTAAAAAATGAAGGCAGGCATCTCAGAGCTTAAGGCACCATAAGTGATAATCAAAAGACCTATCGCAACCAATATCAGTCAGTTTGTCTGTTATGTTCTCGGGCTGCAGTTTATGCCCTGTTTATTTGGCTATATTTTTGGAGAATCCATTTTAGGTTAAGGTATTAGTCCTGAGAGTCAGTATCCATATAAATTATAGTGCCTGGCCCTCAGATATTAGTAATAGGTATAAAATGGCCAGAAAGAGATCTCTACAATCTCTCGTTGGGTTATCTATAAATTCAACAGGCCAATTTTGGCAGCGTAAACAAATTGATTCTCTTGATGAAGAAAGAAAAACATTTAACTTTGCAGACTGCCAGGTATCTTGCTCGTGACTCTACAGGTGATCATCTTACTCGTTCCACAGAGAAATATTAAATGTAATATTTCTTACCTCAGATTTCCAGCACAGAACCTCCTCCACATGTCGGCCGAACGTTGTTTATGAAATTTCACTCTTTTGTACCCATTGGCATCAAATTTCTTGTATAGTTCAAAGTAATTTGAAGTCGAATCAGTTTAAAGCAGCATATAACCCCGAAAACTTGAACCAATTGAAGGAAAAAGTGATGTTGCCCTGTTAAGGTCTTTGGGGAAGGAAGCAACCTCGAGTCAGGAAATTTGTTTGTAGAAGCATTCTCCTGCTCGCATGCTGACAGTCTTGTACATTGAGAATATGATGCGATAAGCAGGAAGTAAGACATCAACTGCATGCTAAATCCAAAAAAACGCATGAACAGTTAAAAAATATTCCATCAAGTTGATCAACAACAGGAACATCATGCTGTGTCTTGAGTCTTGACTCTCATCAATATGAGCAGATTATGATGGAGAATGCACCATTTATGCCTGCAGCAATATCAACCTACAATTCTAAAATATAGTGTTGTCAGGGAAAATGCTTCAGAAAGAGCCCTCTAAATATCCAACATACTAACTTCTTCAACTATACTCAACATCATTTAATGAATGAACAAATTTTAGAAACATTTCAATCTGTACAAATTAAACCCATCTAACATGATTCTTAGACTGCAAGAGCCATCTTCGAACCTCCCTCATCATATTACAAAATGAAGGCCATGCTCAAGATCATTCCATTAGCAGAGAGCTCAAATGCTGCACTATTTCAATACCTGACCAAATGCTTTGCATAATAGCAAGTAGAGCTGAAATTCTGAACATATACGAAACATATTGTGTTTCCCTGCAGGGAAGACTAGCAGTCATTGAACAAGGTAACATCCAGCTCTGACAAACAGTCCACTGACTGAATCGCCATTACAATATGCTTCACTACAAAAGGTAATGCAGTATACCTGGCAGTTAAAACAGCAAACTAGAGTCAGCAAAGTCATCAACATTTTGAAGTTGCCAATTAAAAGTAGAGAATATAAAAAATCTGTTAATCATTAAAACTCACATAACAGGTCTTCTCAGTCATTACGTTCCCATCTTCACAAATCTCATCCTTCTACTTTTGTGCTTCTGTCAGTCTTTTCGTCTGAGGCAATTTTGTGACCAATAGCTTCATTGTCACCGTCACTCGAAGGTTGAAACTCTATTTCCCACATACACCGTTATTTTCTTCTGCGATGCTCACTTTACGTTTAGTTCTACTCTTTCTGCAAACCCAAATCCCAGAGTAAGTGGAGGGTGTGTGCCTCTGTGGTTTGATGGCACGAACAGTCTCTTGAGATCCTGCTGGATATGAATGGCTAGTGCTATAGCATGGTCAAGAATTGAACCATTTGGTGGACACTGCAACAGACTATGTAGAGCTTGATGATACGTCTGCAGAGCCATTGATGGTCTAGCCACCTGACGATCTTGACAAAACATACCAGCCTTGATAACATGTTTACAGAGATTTCCCGACATAGACCACGAGCAATCACAAATAGCAAACTCTGTACCAGGATTCCACACAGTATGTGTCCGTGAACGATCAATTCGGATAACAACCTTAGCAAACTGAAGATCTTTGTCCTTCAAAATAACATCACTGTCAGCAATGTACAGTGCCCTATGCCATGAATTGGAAGCAAGTTCTCCATCTCTCATATATCCACATAAGTCATTTTCCTCTGAGAAGTGGTCAAACCAATAATATGAATGCACCTCAGTGGTCAGTTTGTGCACCAACCAATCAGTTCGTTGATATGCACCTGTGTCTGCTTCATTAAACAGCTTAGACTTCAATTTCAAATGGTATGCTTCAATGGCTGCACATGTTTCCTGACTTGCTAGTGGAAGAGTCCTCATTGCAGTGACCCACATCTCTACAAACACAGAAAACCACATTAGCTTTAGTTGGAAAATGAGATTGCCCTGATATACGTCAAACCCTGACAATAAGGTTTCGCACCTATTTTCACGACCCACTGTGCTTTAAGGTACTCCAAGAAGGCACTCTGGTCTATAAAATCTTCCATAAGCTCCTCCATCACATCCAAAACATTTGACCCACTCCATGTACTGTACATAGTGTGCCCAAGGCGCTTCAACATATTTTGCTGCATCTCAGAGTTGGCACATTTCTTTATGACATTCCTATGCCATGTACAACGAACCCGCCAGAGGCATAACAGAGTCGAACACTGAAACACATCCCTGAACAGCAAATTATGATCTCAAAAGGACTCCTTCAATTGATTATAACAATGGATAGACTCAAATCATAAGCAAAAGACTGAAAAGACACATACCTAATTTTAGCAGTTTCTGTCAATGTGTCATCAACAATAAAGCCATCCAACCTCCATGTGGAATCCTTCGCACAAATTCTATCATGAAGTGTTCTCATCCACTTGTGGACATTATGACTTGAAAAACTTGCAGAAATGACCCATGCTATGGTAATTGCAATTTGGTTTGAATCAAAGACAAGAAGAGAATAAACTGGATACTGCATAGCAAATGGACAAGATCATACTTTCCATGGGTTTTTCACGTGCCTCTTAAGTAAAAAAATGAAAATGAGGAGGCATACACAAAACTTAAATTTTTTAATCCCAAAAATTGAATCCACTGCTATTAGATTATTATTTCCAAAACGAATCATTTGCTGTAGTTGCCACTCTGTTTGAATTCCCAAAATGAAGGAATCAGTATCAGATGAATCTTGGTAATAAAATACCTTACTTCGATGATTTTCAACCCATATTTTCACGCTCAATGAATCATCCTGAATACTAATAGATTCTGAAGCAGACACTGACATAGGAGGAACACCGATGAATTTATTCACTTCTTCCTTGAAAGAAGGTATCTTTATAATTTCATTGAATGGAATATGAATACGTATTTTATTTAGCTCATTGGAAAGTTAAAAGAGCTTGGGTTTTGTAATGGAACCTCTTTATTTGTATGTTCTGCCGAAGCTCTGTCAACATCTAACCGATGGACTTTCTATGCTTTATCTGTAACCTTAGTGGTAGACTTCTGGACTGGAGTTACTCTTAGCCTTAAATCGTATTTATGATGTAATTCTGCTAGCACTGTCTCAGCAAAACATCTATATTGAGTAGCCCATATATTTTCCATTTCTTCTTCTGACATATTTACATTCTGATTAAAGGAAACCACAGAATCCTGATAATCATGCTCTGTTAAATGTGTATAAGATTTTTTTCTTTCTAACCAGTTTACTTCGGGTAAATCTCCTAATTCATCGAGCAACCCTTGCTCATTAACTTCTTCTTCAAAATCTCCACTACATTGTTATTGTTTCTCAAAGAGGGCTGAGGGGGAGGCTCTTCAGCCCGTCTCTCCCTATTTAACATCTGAGGATTAAATGGTCTTCTGAAAGGTGCTGGATTTCTGGCTTGAAAAAACGGATTTCTTTGCATTCCATCATTTTGAATTAATTTCTCTATCCCGCATTCTGTGGAACTGGAGTTACAGCCTTATTGCCAACTTCAAGCCTACACATCTTATTTGTGAATGCTTTAAATATATTATTTATTTCATCAATCTTTTGATCTTGGGTATTACTGGAGGTAGATGCTTCAGCTGAACCATCCTCTATATGCTTCTTTTTATCATAATTTTCTGCTTTACCCTTACTTTTCCCAGCAGCAATTAAATTTCCTTCAACATCGACTACATCACTCTACATAATAGTTAAAGTTGTTGCTCTTCTTTCTCTCAGCAATAAAGCAAACGTAGAATCACATGCAGAAGCATATGTTACCTTTGCAGCTGGCACTAAAGGTCTGATATCAGCGGGTATCCTGTTATAAAGATTATTAAACCTTTTATTAAAATCTGCAACAATTTCACCATTCTTCCTCTTCAAAGCAGCAAATTCAGTAAGGTAGTATGGATGATCTCACTTCTCACCCCACTGATCTAAAAAGGTGGCTTCAAGAGCATCCCAACTGTCAATAGAATTAGCTGATAAATTTCGAAACCACTTTCTGGCGTCACCTTCTAGGCTTTGTACAAACAACCTCATATACACATCATCTTCTGCATCAGCAAGATTATCTGTACAATCTTGGAAAGATGCTATATGATCTTCTGCAGTAACTGAATTCTCTCCATTAAACTTTGGGAGGCATGATGAGTTGTTGGGAAACTTTCTGGTTTTCAGAAGATTTAGGGGAATACTTAGATGATACAGGGCTTACGATGATAGAAACTTTACCAAATGGTGTCCAAGTAAAATCTGTATTGGATATATCCACCAATGGAGTATCATTTTTTAAAGGAGAACCTATAGGTCTCCTAGGAGGGGTTTTAAATTCTGGTTGATTCTCAATAAATTCAGTCTCAGGAATAATGTTTTCCTCAACAACAGATGTTCCTGAAGATGAGGATCCAACCTTCCTGCGTCTATTGGCCTGAGAAATCAACTTTTCAGGATCGAAAAGAATAGGAGTCTTTTGAAGTTTAGGATTAGATCGAGTATGTCTAGAGTTACGTTCCAACTTTACTTAATATAATAAATAGGTGAAAATTTTAAGAAGATAAAAAAATTTGTTTCAAAACACGGAGCCAATCATTTTGCTTTGTTCACCATCAAAGACAAAATATTTCAATGTCATTTTCCAGAAGAAAGAAATATAGACTTTACAAAATTTAAACTTTGATTAGAAATCCTTGCAGTTTTATTAAGAGAACATCCAGCTTTTTTCAGAGAAACCTAATTTATTATGGGTGTCGCCTGTCTCTGTCTTCTTGAGCTGGTCTATTTGGTCTTGCCAATGCGTCCTGTTGAACTAAAACTTGCTAAGATCTCTCTAGTTCTTCTTGATTTCTAGTTGTTTGTAAAACCAGTTTGTACAACTGATTTAAAATACTTCTTTGATCACCCAGGCCGAAGAGAATATGAGGTTGAACAGGGTATGTATGAGTCATTAAATAGATACAGCAAGACTATTTCAATCCAAAAAATACTATTTAACAGTCTAAATTTCTAGTTCCCCGACAACAACACCAAAACGGATGTTGTTCCTCAGGTTGTTCCTTAATAAGAAACAATTCCAAACCACCCTATGGAGGTTTTCAATAAACCTCCCCACTCTAGGATAAACTGGAAGAATTCAATAGCCAAAGGGGTAACCCTCAAATCGTTGGAAGTTGATAAATGAGAAGGCATTTTCTATAAACCAAATTAATTATGAATTTTTCAAGATTATTTATCCAATACTCATAAAACTGATACTAATCAGGCAACTTTATCTAATTTGGAGCAAACATTTAAATGAAATATAAGAAAAAAGAAAACAACAGAATTTAATCTTCAAGTCTTCATGCAACTAAAGATAAATTCAGAAATACAGTTAACATACAGAATTTAGAGAAAACTAATCTGAAACACAAATAAATAGGATTTAAATAAACTCATCCAAAACGTTTGATTCACCAGGGCATAGCAGTAAATACTAATACGCTGTGTAAGAATTAAAATAAATCTCTTCATAAGTTATTTCTTTGAATATCAATCGTTGCTAACATTGTGTATTAACAAGATCAAGACAATTTTATAATGTAACGATTAAAATGATGTGGGGATCATGTCTTTCATACATCTAATCATTATTTAAGACATATTCATATAAACATAATAAGAACAGTCATGTAACAAAATAATATTAAGAACAAAGAACAGAGGAAACAGACTGCTTGAAATTAGTGTCGAATCTGAAAAGTCTTCATTACACAAGTATTGTATCAAAGTCTTAAAAAAACAAAACATTCTCACCTGAGCAAGTATTTCATAAGGAAATATATGCTCTCCCTCTAGAAAATGCTGACCCTCACATTGTCCATTACATTCTCTTTTATATTTTGATTAGTCTAACTACTTAACAACTAAGTTTCTTCTTCGCTATAGAGTCCAAGAGCTTTAGTTATCTTTAATTTAAACTAAGCTAATCTTCTTCCCTTTGTCTTTGCCCTGTTGGGACCTTTTTAATTGATGAAGATGTTCCCGCATCATGTTCTTTAATAATAATCCCCTTTTCTTTTTGAGCAATTTCTCTTTGTCTTTTTGTTTCATTTTTCTTTCCAACAAGAGTTACTAATGTTACCATTATCTCTTCATCTTCCTTTTGAGTATCTTCATCTTCCTTTTGAGTATCGACTTTTCCTTGTACCAATGTATTTTGGACTGCTTGCTGCAAAACTAATGGAACGCGTTTAAAATGCTATACATCCTTCCATTTTTTTCCTGTCATAAAAGTTTGTTTTAGCATTTTCCTGAACAGAATTTCAAGCTCACTGTTAACTGAAAAAGGACTAGTAGGTTGAGTGGCTAGGAACTATGTAAGAAGGATTAGAATAGAAAAATCTTGCTCCAATGAGTTTACAATAGCCTTTCCTGAGATAACTTCATTTTTTCCCTTAGCAAATTCCATATCATCTCGACAAGCAATCAATATATCTAAATATGTTTGCTCTGGGTGTAACCAAGGATCCGTTTTTCAAGGAAAGGGCAAGCCAAAATTTTGTATCAATCGGAATTGTTCTTTGAATTTGTCGATTGTTTCCTTGGTATCATCTATCTTCTTTTTAAGGGATCTTAATAATTCTCTCTTTTCCAGTACCCTTGAAACATTTGGGATTAATTCTATTCTTTCTCCAATTCCAGATGCTTTCAAATCATTATTAGATAAGGAATTAATAAATTCAATCATTTATTCGGCTTGATGAGCCTTTTCTTCGATT
The DNA here is from genome assembly GCA_032191745.1 of Picea mariana. Lineage (NCBI taxonomy): Eukaryota > Viridiplantae > Streptophyta > Pinopsida > Pinales > Pinaceae > Picea > Picea mariana. The sequence continues at coordinate 22,876 of JASDQU011026763.1, forward strand.
TCAGGCATCATATTCTTGATGTCAAGCTGAGCATTTGCAATTATGATTGCTTCTCAATGTTGAAACAATTCAAGATGCATCCTGAACTTGCTCATTTTTTCAATGATCTGATCCCAAATTCTATGTTTTGCCTCAATCATGTGTTGTGCTCCTGCAACTTGAGCCAAAGCATCATTAAACAATTTTTCAAGATTCTCCTTTTCTGCCATGAGGGAACTAATATCTACATCTTTTTGTTTTATTTGTGCTTGTATATTTTTGATATATGATTCCTTTTCTTTATTTATCCTTTCAAACTGAGTTGAACTTTCTTTGTTCAAATCATTCATCTACTGTAACTGATTTGTCAATTCTGCTACTTGAGATATATATTTAGTTGTGATATCATCAGCCTCTTTTTCAATACTTACTTTATTGTTTATCACAACCTGTGCTGCATCAGGCAACAGTGAGAAAGACAAAGGAGCTTTATCATTAAGCTTCTGCTGTAACTTTTTAATTTCCTCTGAGTGGTGTTCTTGAAGCTTTGTTTTTTTCTGCTTGAGTTCCTCAATCTCCTTTGTTAACTTTGCCATTGATTCTTTGAGAGAAATGTTCTCTTTACTAAAGCATCTCTTGCTTGGTAAGCAGATAATAATTCTTTTGACTCAGTCAATTCATGTGGAGGGATCTTCAATTTGGCTTTCAAAGTCTTGATCTCTCGGTCCTTATCCTCCATAAGGCTTTTGAAATTATTGGTAGCCTTTTTAGCATTAGTGGTCGATGCCACTTGATCTTCCAATTCTTTGACTTTAGTAGCCTTAATTTTGTTTAATGTCCTTTCATTTCTTAGTTGCAGATCAAGCTTAGTTGGCAAGGTATGTAGCTTTCTTACATTAGCAGTTGACTGGATCAATCTCCTAGCAACCATATCCCCCGTATGTCTATGCCACTCAACCATGTCAATATCATTAACCTGACTTAAATCAACTTGAACTGAAGTAGTTTTGAAATCGGATATATCTGATCCTTTGCTAGACTCTGGTTGCAATACCAACAAATTAAATTTGTTCTTTTCATGATCTGTGATGCTATAAACCTTGGACCAAAATGCTCTTTTGGATCAGATTGAACTGTTTTATCAATTGATGCTTCAATAAGAGACGACTCTTTACCGGATTGATCTTTAATTAGTAAGGGTGAAATTTTACTATACAGATTTGATGTCTTGGGTGTTGAAAAATATGATACTATCACAGCTGGCTCATCTGATTTCCTTTGTTGTAACTCTCCTAAAAGATAATTTACTTGGCCAAAATGTCTTCTTGAATATCATCTATTATTTCTTTAGCCCTTTGCATAGTCTTTCTTCTTTTTGCATCTGGCTCACTTGAATCCATCTTCTCTGGTTCGCTTGAAACCTATGCAACTTTGGGTTGACCTGAAACCTCCTATTCTGCTACAACTCTGCTTGCAAGATCAGCCATAATTCCTGCTGCTTGTTTTGTATTACTTGACAATTGACTTGTCCAAAAATACTGCATTATGAATATTATGCTTCTGAATTTATACTAAAAGCCATCTTAATTTTAATTTCAGACTTAACCTCTTTCTTTTCTTTAGAAGAAGTCATCTGCACAATCAATAAATGTTGTACTTGTTCTCAAGTACTTTTGTTTTCCAATATTTCAATAGAGTAGTTAGAAAAATGCTGATAAGGGGGTAATCCTACTTTCATACGTTGCTCAGAAATAATATGATATGGGTCATATTTCCAAAGCTCCCCTTTCTTTAATCCAAAAGATGAGATTAAGTTCTTTACATTGTCAATCCTTGATTTATTTATGATAATAAAGGAAGAAAAGTCTGCAGGCAAGATGAAAATGTTTACATTGTCAATCGTTGATTTATTTATGATAATAAAGGAAGAAAATTCTGCAGGCAAGATGAAAGAGCCTTTTTACATTTATTAGATATATAAGGCTTATCCATGTAATAAAGTCACCTTAGTGACTTTAAGGTTAAAAGACTAGGATTTTTGTCTTTTAGGGTTTTGGTCTCTCAAACTCTTTATAAGAGTGAGGACCCTCATTATAATTGTGTACTGTTCAATAATAATATCGTTCAGTGTTTATGAGATCATGTTTTCAGTATCGTAACCCTACCTAGGGTTTCTTTGATTCTCTTAATAACATTTTGAAACAAAATGCAGGTGGTCAGCAGCTGGCATTTGTTGGCAATATTCTAAAGCAAACAAACGGGGGGTTATGTAGGTTGGCAGGCAATAGGGTTCAACTTCACTACCATAAATTCTGATATCAGTATGTATTTTGAAAAGATATCAATCATCAACTCGCGTATCAGGACTCAGTTGAAGAATCCGTTGAAACCCCAATGGCATTCTAACAGGTCCCTAAAAGAAGAGTATAAGTATTTAATAAAAACATTCTAACAGGGTCCCTAAAAGAAGAGTATAAGTATTTAATAAAAACTCGTTGACAAACTCGAAATATTCTCCCTCAATTCCGACAAGAGCTAAGAATGAATTCCAACTAGTCACAAGAAGTGATTCATTTTGTTTCCTAAATTTCAAACCCTTCTGCTCCTAGAAATCACATTGGCAAAACAAGATTATGTACATGAGGTAAGACTGATAACAAAAAAGCTTAAAATCCTTGAAAGTAGTTAACTGGAAATGTATGGCATTTGCCAGAAATTCAGCAAAATTAAAATTTAATGAACTTGATGGAGCTGACAACTCATTTATAATGGCTAACGTGACATCATCCATTTCTGAATCATCATCATAACCAAGGATAGAGGAAATCATTAAAACCATTAATTTTACAAAGGGTTTTAAAAGCTCAGTCTTAATTGGAAAATCAGTGGGGACTGAGTACGGGTTGAGTAGAAGTTTTTTTATAACAAAATCCTTCTCCTATGGAGACCGACTATTAACCTTATCAGAAAGGTT
>JASDQU011026764.1:7448-21435 GCA_032191745.1 Picea mariana
ATATCATTCAATGATAGGTAGTCTTCTGTACATCACAGCATCCCGTCCTGATATAATGCAAGTTGTTGGATTGGTAGGTCATTTTTAGTCTGCTCCTAAACAAAGTCATTTGTCGGCTGTCAAAAGAATATTCAAATATCTGAAGGGAACAATGACATATGGACTGTGGTATCCTAGAAATCAGAATTTCCAGTTAATTGCTTATTCAGATGCTGACTCGACAAACTGTGTTGATGAGAGAAAAAGCACCAATGGAGGAGCATTCTTTCTGGGTGACTCATTAGTTGCATGGATTAGCAAAAAGAAGGGATCCATCTCATTATCCACTACAGAGGCAGAATACATTGCTGCTGCTACTTGCTGCACACAGATCTTATGGATGATACAAACTCTAGCAGATTTGAAGGTAACTGACACCGGTCCTATCCCAATTCATTGTGATAACACAAGTGCCATCAATGTCTCCAAAAATCATGCTCTTCATTCCAAGACTAAGCATATTCCTATAAAGTATCATTTTCTCTAAGAACAATTTACAAAAAGAATTGTTCAGCTGAATTATATACCTTCTTCAGAACAGATTGTTGATATCTTTACTAAACCATTAGCAGCAACTCCTTTTGGATATCTTCGTCAAAAGTTGGGAGTTATAATCTCTTATGACTAATATATGCACGTGGTCAGGGGGAGTTCTTATTGACTATCTAATGTCTTCCTAAGATGCTTATAAACGACAGGGGGAGTATGTTTTGCAACAAGATTAGTGGAAGAATGTCTCTTCTTTGACATTGATGTCAAAGGGGGAGAAAGGAGTCGAGTTCGAATATGTTTTGGGAACAGAATTGAGTTCGAATACAGAACAGATTTGGGGGAGTTCGAGAGTAGAGTCGAGTCTGCATACAGAGCAGAGTCGAGTCTGAATACAGAGCAGAGTCGAGTCCAAAAAAATATGGGTGCTTTTGTTGCCATCAATGCCAAAGGGGGAGATTGTTGGCATATATTGAATAGACAGCGAATGGTTGCCATTGATGGCAAGTTTGTATCAGACAGGAATCCCGTGGCAACAAGATCATGATTCAATCATAACCATTGAATCCAAAATGAATTTGGACTGTGTTTTACAACTCTTGTCGGAGAGACGATCTAATCCGTCAGATCGGAAGCAGACATCCATCAACTGTCAAATCTGCAGAAGCTACGAGGGAGATAAGCATGTCAGCAATCGGGCACCACCGGGAGAAGCTCAACAGGAGGCCTCATCGGAAAATCAGGAATTGGGACTTTGAAATGTCCAATCCACTTAATATCAAGAACCCCGAAATCGTGAAATGTGATTTCATGATTTAATCACAACTGTTGAATCCAGAATGCATCTGAACCATAGAATCCAGTCCTTGTCGGAGTTTCGGGAATCGACACTTTGCAATGTCAAAATCAATTGATAAACAGAACTCTAAAATCGCGAAACGCGATATTGCGATTCAATCGCAACCGTTGAGCCAAGATCAAACTCGGACCGTTGATCAAACTCCACTGCAACAAAAATTCCGAAATCGTGAAACGCGATATTGCGATTCAATCGCAACCGTCAAGTCAAGATCGCACCTGGACCGTTGATCTAACTCCGTGTCATATTTTCGCGAATCGTGACTCCAAAAGGAAAAGAAACAAGTGCAACAAGGATTTCGATTTCAAGATGAGTGAATTCCCGATGTAATAGCAATCGTCAGATCTAAATAGAATCTGGATCGTTGAACCATTTTCTATACCGAATTTCGGGGATCGGGTTTTGGAATGGACAAGAAATCTGAACATCAAGACTTCTGATTTCGTCATATGCGAAATCGCGAAAGCGCCTTCCACATAAAACCTTGGTCACAGCCCTTGGTCACGGGAAGAGAAGGAGTCAAGAATAAAGTTCATTTCGGAGGTTCGGAAATCGCGATGTGAAAGTGTCGAGACTTGGGCAAAGAAATGACGAAATGTCGAAACCCGATTTAAAGGGAAATAATAATAAAGATTATCCAACGGTGCGGATAAGGTTTGAAAGTGATCGGAGGGTTGTTGTTCTTTCTCACACATTAACGCTTCAGTTATGAATCCGTTAAGAGAAATAGACTGATAATGACAAATTGGTTTCAGTTGCCAAGACAGATGTCCTTGTATTGCCTATTGGAAGGGGAAGTGGCATCATCAAGGTAGGGTGTATAAAAGAAAATGAGATAGACTAAATTGTGTTAGCAGTTCTGGATGGAAAAAGAATGAAACAGTAAGAAAGGAGAAACGAGAAGATGATGAGCATGAAATTTCGATAGATGTACAGAATGAAATGAAATGTAAAGAAGAAACAAGGCAGAAGGATAGGCAGAGCAGAAGAAGAGAAGAATGACAGAAGAATGTGATGCAGAGCAGACCTGTTGAGGAAGAGAATAATTGCAGAACAATTTGTTGAAGATCAGATTTACAGATCAGAGTAAAAATGGTAAGAAGTGATTTATCTGCATAAGTTGTCTGTGTATTCATTATTTAATATTCAAAGGTGGTTGGGAGGTGATTGGGAGGACTGTTGTCCTCATAAGTTCAAGTGGGGGCTTGAACACAGGAAGTTGTAGCTTCCATCTGGCTGTAGCTAGAGAAACAAGGGTGGCAGGGTGGTGCTAGGGAGAACAGGTGTTCTCTATTATTCAGGTTGGAGCCTGTGTAACTGGAAGTTGATGCTTCCATCCAGTTGGTGGTGGAAAATTCAGGAAGTTGGTGCTTCCATCCAGTTGGTGCTAGAATACTCAGGGAGTTCGTGCTTCCTTCTATTAGGTGCTAGAGAAACGAGAGAGTTGGAGCTCTCAAACAAGTTGCAGCCTGTAAAACAGAGGTAGCAGCCTCACATTAAGTTGGTGCTCAATTATAAATGATGTACAGAACTGCAAAAGACTGCCTATCATTTCGAGGAAGAAGAGGTTTTCTCCCTTTATGGGTTTCCTCATGAAAATTTGTCTCTGTGTGTACTTTATGTGTGACTGATGGTTTTTTACTTTTACTGTACATATGCTGCATAATGTTGATGATCACTTGAAGAAAGATTAATAATAATTTAAAAGGTATAAAATTGTTTAATCTCATAAACAACTAATTCACCCCCCCCCCTCTCAGTTATTTTAGTATTTCCAACAAGAAGGTCCCCGACGAGGTCAAGGTATAGATATTTGGGTCTCGAGCTAGTTTCGCTTGAGTACAACCACTCTCACTAGCCCAAGCGACCTCCCATGGCAGAAGAAAAGAGAGATGACAGAGCAAGGGATCCTTTCAAGACATTGCTCAAGGAATCCCTCGTGCGACAAAGGCACGAGATGATGGATGACTTCTTTCAGATCCTTTGAAGACTATCAATGGTGGTAGCCGAGGCATCTTCAACAAGAAACCATTTCGCAAGTGTGATACCCTTCAAGGTACAATTCAATTTTGATATCCCTTTATCTGAAGGCCAGATAGATGTAGATGCTCTAGAAAAAATGGTTGAATCTGCTAAAAGGTTATTACTCTGTCCAAAAAATTTCTAACAGTGAAAAGATCACCTTCACACTCCTTAAATCCCTTCCCCATGTCATAGCTCGGTGGCAAGGTTACTGCGAGAGGTACACTGTGGATGAATATACACTAGTTGGGAGAGAACCCACTTGGGTGGCCTTTGTAAGGAGGTGTTCTACCCTTTCAAAAACTATGATGACCAATACATGAGATGGATAACTTTGTGTGAAAAAAGAGACAAGACGGTGTCAGAGTACACCAACATATTTCATACCTTGCGCTCAAAGCTGGGTATCAAAGACTCTGAGTGGCACCTGGTCTTGAAGTACCACAGTGGTCTACACAGGTACATACAAAAAAACATGTATTTCTTGGACATCCCCTCACAGGGACTTGCTTGTCGATATGCACTCAAAATTGAGCAAAAATTCAAGCAGCAGAGTAAGTGGGAGAATCATGGACAGAGCAAGGAAGGCCAAACTCAAGAGAGTCACTCCCATATGCAGAAAAAGAAGGGTAAAATGAAGTATAAGAAAGACACCAGAAAGTGGTGTGTGTTCCATAACATCCCTTAGCAACACACTTATGATTGTCTCTCAATACAGTCATTGGTGGTCGAGCTCAAAGACAAAGAGTTGAACCTCAACTTGGACCCTGATTCAGAAAATAACAAAAAGGATACAAATCATTGATGTAGAACCCACTACTACTATCGCAACTGCAAGAATCCAACCAGAAGAGGATCTTGAGGAAGGGGAGAAACTCTTCTATTCACAGATGTGGGTGAAGGGGATACCACTACATTTTATTGTTGATAGTGGAAGCCAAAAGAACATCATATCAGCAGAGGTTGTCAAGTAGTTGGATTTGCCAACAACACCAAACCCGCAACCATACAACATTGGATGGCTTCGCCAGGGTCAAGATATTTGTGTCTTCCAGCAATGTCGCCTGTCCTATGACATGAAGCCCTCCAAGGATGAGGTATTGTGTGATGTTTCCCCACTGGAATTATGTGATGTTCTATTAGGTCAGAGATATATGTGGAGGCTTCATGTCGTTTATGAGTCTCGACCCTGTAGCATCATTGTTACTCTAGGGGGTCATCTATACCGGATACGAGAGGTAGTTCCGACTATTGTCCCACCAAAACAATGCCACAATGTAATCTCTCATACTACAAAGTTTAGACTCTTCATAATTCGATCATAAGGTGAAGAGAAGGACACTGCAACCAATACAGCCTCAGCCCAAGACCGTTATGTCTAGCAGAAGCAGATCGAAAATATTTTAGAAGAGTACCAAGATGTTCTTTTTGCACCTACAGGGGTGCCTCCACACTTCGCAGTCAAGTAAGTTTATAACAGAACCCTTCATACTCTTCATGTTGCATCTTCACTGATAGATTCCTCCCAGACTCAAGTAGATCATGAAGTTAGATTGGTTGAATGGATTCAACCCCTCCAGCAACAGGTTCATGACAGCCTTCAACAATCTAAGAAGGACAGCTTCTTCAGCAAGGCAAGCAATGCACCAAGATTCAGATTTAGTAGAAGTCTCCCCGTCTCCCAAGGGAACTTGATGCAATGGGGACCATTGCTTGCTAAGGGGGGAGGAATGATCTATATGGATCTCAGTGGCCATCCACCTTTTTCACTAAATCTCCATCTTGAGCCTGTGGTTTTGATAAACCATGATATTCACCCTTTTGATGGGGAATGGAATGTAATGTCATCTTCATTTGTTAATTACAGACATCATGTAATGATTTTCTAGTGGTTTTATGTACATGCCTACAACATAACATTAATGCATCGTATCCCATTAGAACTTCGTAGTTAAGTGCGCTCAGGCTAGATTAGTACTGGGATGGGTGACCACTTAGGAAGTCTTAGTATTTTACATGCCTATGGCATTTTATAAACTTAGTCCAATTTATCCCACATGCAACATGGGAATTGTTCTCCTCTCACTCTCTCATATATAATTAAGGTGGAGTCCCTTTAAGCATGCAATGGATTGTGATGTAAAGATTCTTTTCTTGTGAATGAAGCGTAGCCAACATCTCTTTCTAAAAATTTTATAAACTTAGTCCAATTTATCCCACATGCATCATGAGAATTGTTCTCCTCTCACTCTCTCATATATAATTAAGGTGAAGGAGGCCCTTTAAGCATGCAATGGAGTGTTATGTAAAGCTTCTTTTCTTGTGAATGAAGCGTAGCCAACATCTCTTTCATTTTAGATATAAGCTACCCCATCTTTCCAATTTGTGTTCTACAATGTTTTTCTATATTATTCAGTAATAGAAGTTGGGTTTCACTGTATTTTTGTGTTCTCTTATATATTTTTGTGTATTTCATTGTATTCATTCTATTAATCAGTTTGTTCCACTCCTAATTCTGGATCAATAAACCTCCCACAAAATACATGGAAATGCTTTCCAAAGGTCGAGTGGGTACAATTAAGGGATGGTATAGACCTTGCTTCCTATTACTAGGCTTGTTGGTACAACAATGTATACACCCTCTAATATATCATGTTACATATTCTTGCATTATGGGCCAATACAGATACCTCTGTAAGTTAGAAATTGTCTTCCCAACACCAAAATGTGTTGCAACCTCATAGATGTGAGCCTTTCTAGTAAGCTACAATCATTCACCTTTAGGGACATGGAGCTTGTCGATCTTTTAGAGTAAACAATTCTGGAAAGATAATCATATTTTCCATCACATTCTTCTATTTCAATTTGTCCCTATAGTCGTTGATACACCTCCTAGAAGTCCTCATCTTGTATGCATGCCTCTTTGTATGCATTATGGGTAAAAAACTCCACGTGCACTACACTTCCCAAAGTTGTAATATTGGATGTGGGTGGTCGTCAAAGAATGTCTACCAACTTGTTTGTGCTACCCTTATTATAATTTATGACCATCCACTTGTAATGCCTAGTTTGTTGTAGCTTACTTTGGGCCTACAAATACTGTAGTGGATGGTGATTTGTGTGAATGATGGTCTCCTTTCCAATCAAATAATGCTTCAAATTTTCATCATCTTGTACCAAGGCATATAATTCCTCGTCATAGGTAGGTTATTTGAGAACTTCCCCATGAAACACTTCAAAATGATAGCATACATGCATTTCTCTCTGCATTAGTACTACTTGCATGGAATACCTACATCTGTCTCCACTTCGAAGGAATTCTACAAGTTTGGTAGTGAAAGCACTGGTGATTGATTAATATTTCTTTTTATCTCATAAAATTCCTTCTATTGATTATTCCCCACTAAAAACTTCTGCCACTGTCTATTATGGCATGGAGTGGTACAACTACCTTTGAAAATGAAGTTATGAAATTCCGCAAGTATTGTGTTTCCCCAAAAAAACTCCTAACTTCAGTGGAATTTGTAGGAATTGGTCATTTCATGATGGAATCCATATTTAAGAAATCTATATTAAGATACCCTCCACTGATCACATACCCCAAATACACCAAAAATTGTTGATCAAACTCAAATTTCTTGATATTGGCCAATAGATGGTGATTTTTTAGAGTCTCTAACACCTACATAAGATGTGAGATGTGATCCTCCCAGGTAGATCTATAAGACAATATATCATCCAAATAAAAAATAACAAATGAATCTAGATAAGGGCATAAAACATCATTCATTAGTCTCGTAAATGTATCTAATGTGTTGCATAAACTGAATGGAATAACCAACCACTCATACAAACATTTTCTTGCCTTGAAGGAAGTCTTATAGGTATCTTCTCCTTTTACTCATACCTGGTGATGTTTTGATTTCAAATCCAACTCAGTGAATTACTTAGCATGTTGCAGCTAGTCCAACAGATCATCGATCCTTGGCAGAGGGTATTGATTCTTTAGTGTAATATTGTTCAATTCCCTATAATCGATACACATTCTCCAATTCCCATCCTTCTTGGGTACAATTATGGTGGGTGAAACACAAGGTGACGTACTTGGTTGAATCACACCCTACTCCAAAAATTGTTGCAACTTCTTCTTCACTTCTAGAAAATACAGTCTATACCTCCCAATATTTGGGAATGAGGATTCTAGCAATAACTATATTTAGTGCTCCACATCCCTCTTGGGTGGTATCCCTTTAGGCTCCTTGAGAACTCCTCGGTATTCCTCTAGAAAATCCTCCAACAAATGTTTCTTCTATTTAGTACATCCCTCAAGGTATTACCTCACTCTCATTGACTCATCATCAGACTAATTTTCTCTTAAGAAAAGTAGCATGTATTTATTACTATAACTAATCAATTTCTTGGCTTGGTTGGCACTTACCAGTGAGATATTTGACTTGACTTTATGTGTGTTAATGATGTAAGGATTCCCACCCTTGATCAATCGATATTGGTTGGCTCTCTGCATTAATATTGTATCCCTCATACACATGTAGGGGCTTCCAAACACTACTCCACATACATTAAGGGGTACTACGTCCAATTCCACTTCATCAATAAAATCAACACTTAAGAAAATTTAAGCTTACATTTTTTCGTTACCTTTATCCCTTCATCCTTGTTTACCTAACCCAATGGATAGGGGATAGGATGATCATGAACCTCCAATCCAATATTGTTGACCAGATCCATTGCTGTGAGAATAGCTTGTGAAATAGAGTTGAATAGAGCATCTATATTGAGGAGCTTGGTCATTTCCTTCTCTTCCTAGTGATGAAGGCTACTCATATTCACCTCCTTATGCACAAATGTGCAGACAATATTTTCATCTACATCCGATTTAATTTCAACCTGATTGCTCGAATCTATGGCTAGAAGGTTATTTTTCTTTTCTTCCTTCTTGCACTTCTTTGAGTTCATCTCTAGATGAAATTTCCAAAATTTTTCCTTGGTGCGACCATCAATGTTGCAATGGTTGTTGGGATATTTGCACTAATGTGAAGTGGTTGTTGTCTTCTTATCTTTTCCCCTTTCTACTTCTTCTTCCCATCCTTGGAAGCTTCATGGTGCTCTTTCTACTTTGAAGAACTTGGTTGCCCCTTATTTTTGGCTATGTTTTCCAGGTATTGTTCATGTACACATGCCTCATCCATTGTCCTTGGTTTGGAGAGCATCACCTTATTTCATATATGATTGTGTAAACCCCCCATATACTTGAGGAGTACATATGGGTTCTTAGGAGAGATACCTTGCATGATGGCCATATTTTTTAACTGAGTGGTGTACTCTTGTACACTCTTCCCCTACCTCTTCCTGAAGTAGGTCCATCAAAGCCATTGTTCTTCTACCTACCCAATAGGGTATAATTGGGACTTGATGAGGGTTTTGAAGTCCTCCCACCTAGTTATTGTTGGATCACCCTTCGACCTAAGTGTTTTCATGTGGATTTCCCACCAGGTTAAATCCTAGCCCTCTAACTTCAATCTAGCAAATGAAATCTTTTGTTATTCATATATATGGTGAATACTAAGATAAAATTCTATATTTTGCAACCAATGATTCAATTTTGATGCATTAATCTCACCTTGGTATGGATGTGTTTCTATTTACACTTCCATATTTAATAGGGACTATGAAGAGTTCATGACACTCGAACTCTAATGCTCTTTCTTGGACTCTTTTCACGACTCCTTTAGTGATTCTTCCTGATCTTCCAATTTCCCCTCCAATCTATTCTCTGAGTTAGAGCCTTCATCATCTCTGAATAGTTCAAGCTTGCTTTCTAGAGCCACTATGAGGAGGTTCATATTATGATGGATGTCCAAAACTTGTGCTTCCAACCTCTCAAATATCTCTTTTGTTGGATCTCAAACATTGTTATGAACACAATCTTCTACTATCACTAGGGTTTCCACGACTTCTCTTTAAGCCAATTCCTAGATCCTGCAAATTCCCACAAATGAGCAAAAAAAAAACCTATTCTAATACCAATATAATCTATAAAATGTTGTGGATATTCCACTGAAACAGTTCGTCACAATAGATCTAATAAATAACTGAAATCTTTATTATCAAGGTTATTTTTTCTTTAGATTTCTAGAATATTTGGTTATTGATGTTTTTCTGCTTATGCATGAAATAAATCAAATACGGAAAATAGAAAGAAATAAAATAAATGACACCCTCCACAAATAAACACAATATATGACCTAGGAAACCCAATACAAGAGAAAACCCAACTAGAAGGTGAGGTTTCTCTGTTATAGAAATGACCTAAGTACAAAGAAAGAGGCACTCTCCATGGAGTTTGCTTTGACCTTTGGCCTTTATGGATGCTACAAGATTTCTCTTCCCCTCTATTATTCTCATAGAATACCACTCTCATATGTTCTACTCGGTTATGGAACAAGATACAATGCAAAATAACGGAACCCCTTCTCCTCCTAATGGCTTAATATTTAACATTTCCCTATAGCCATATAGGGGTAGGGTTTTGACTTCTTCAACCTTCAATTGTGATAAGTCTTTAGAACTTCTAGAATGTTTTGATCAAATCCACTACGTGACTAGCCCCACATGTCTAAGTAATGGAGGTTGATGTGGCATTCACTCACACCATGGTGATCAATGCATTAGGTCAACTTGTGGGAGGCATAACTTTCTCATACGAACTTTGATTGATGAACGATATGCACCGTTGGAAAGGTATCAGTGTGTAGAATATAGAGGCTTCCTACACAGTAGGTTTTGGATAAAAAAAGTGTTGTTTGATGCCTCAAAATGGCTCCAAAATATTTCGAATGGTTTTTTGGACCCAAATTTCCAAATTTGGACCAATTGTCGAAATAACCCTACAAACTGATTCCTCCAATTTTTAAACCCAAAAAGTATTGTGATAGATGACAAATAATATAATGATCCAATCTGAATCAGTATATAAAGATTTATGCTTATCATGAAGCTTCATCTATGAACTTAACATTATTATTTTTATTGTTGTAGTAAATTGGAAGTGCATCTCATAATGATTGTTGTGTGTTTTTTCAAAATATGGTTTCTTTAATATTTTACGCACCAAATGAAATCGGACTCCATTATAAATCTCTTGCATTAAGGTAAACCATTATGGTTGTTTTGGTAACTTATTGCATGAGATACAATACAATTATTTGAAGAGTCGTGTTATAATTTTATCAAAGGGTTGTCTAGTTGCATTTAAATGGGTTAATTAAACATAGAGAAGAGAGTCAAATGATTGTTTTGGTAATTTATTGCATGAGGTATTCTACAATTATTTGAAGAGTCGTGTTATAATTTTACCAAAAGGTGGTCTAGTTCCATTTAAATGGATTAATTAAACATAGAGAAGAGATTCAATTCCAAGTACTCAAATTCATGAATGGAATGGTTATTAATTTCATGCATTACACTTTGCAATGCATTGGCTCATTTAAAGAATGTTCTTGGTAAAAGGTGGGTGAGACATGCATTTCATAAAGAGACTTTTGAATTAATTAATAAATATTATAAGGGCACTTCATTAATAAAGTTAACCTTCAGATCTTTAGATAAGATGGAATGCATTTGCTCATTGAATGAATGAATGTTTTTTTGTTGGCGAAAAGTGGGTGAGAAATGTGGGTGAGAAATGTATTTCATAAAGAGATTTTTGAATTCATTAATAAATATGATAAGGAGATTTCATTAATAAAGTTAATTTTCGAATCTTTAGATAAGATGGGATTAAGGTATTGCATTGTAAATAAGGATAAATGTTAAAGTTTTAAATATTTTAAAAATAAAAATATTAAAATCAACAAAAACCAAAATGGAAAACAAGCTTTTATTTAATAAGTTAGGTGAAAAGTTTTATATTAAAAGATAAAAATAAAAAATAAAATAAAATAAAAAGAGTTCTTTGTGGTTATGGTTGAAAACGTGTTTTTCTTTAAAAAGATTGAAAAAAGTCAAACTAAAAATAACAAAACTCAAAATTAGTTAAAAATGTGTTCTTAATTGCCATAGTTGAAACATGCTTTTACTTAGAAAAACAATTTGATTTTCATTTGAGAAATAGGAAACAGGAAACTAAGTCAAGGTAAATTAGATAATATATATTATAACATGGAAAACAAATCAACCTTATCTTTTCAATTTGAATAATATAATTTGAAAAAATAAAATAAAAAATATATAAAACTAATAAAAATCAAACTTGTTTTTTTTTTTCATTTGAATAATATAGTTTAAAAAAATAAATAAAACCAATAAAAAAATATACACAATACAATAATGATTAAGTGCTTACAAAAAATACTTCTAAATAAAAATTATAAAATTTAGAAATTATGAAAAAAAAAATTCTAAATAAAAACTAATAAAAATTCTACTCCCAAATCCTTTTGAAAGAATCTTATATTAAAATTGATATTATTAAAAAAATATTTACAACAAACCATCTTAAAAGATGAAACATAATTTGAAAGCTAATTTAAAATAGTTGTATGAAAAAGTATAAATTCTCCTTAGTACATGGTTGTTGTTCTTCATCATCATCATCATCATCATCATCATCATCATCATCATCATCATCATCATCATCATCATCATCATCATCATCATCAATTTTTAAGGTCTTACTTAAGTGAGACAATTTGTGGGACAATGGATACCTTTAAAGCAAAGATACTCCTCTAGATTTGAACTTATAACTTATATTTGTTTGTCATTTTTATAAAATTTGATTTAGAGGAATTAGTAATTGATAGGATCACAATAACAAGATTTAAGTTTAAATTTTAAATTCAGTTAATTATTATTATAAATATTAACTAAACGCAATAACTTGTAAGTCATATCTAATATAAAACTTTGGTTATTTAAAGTCAAAAATTTTTAAATGCAATAACTTGTAAGTCAAGTCTAATATAAAACTTTGGTTATCTAAAGTCAAAAAAATTTAAATGGAAGGATCTATCATTTTAACCAAGACATATTAGACCAATATCTCATTAAAAATTGAACCTAACCTAACAAAAAGAATGCAAAAATTACTTTCCAACCATTCAAACTATTAATCTTTCACAATATCTTCCACATATTATTCCAAATATAACCACGAGAGTTTCACCAATTATTACAAATGTCTAAACAATAAACCAATATCTCATTAAAAATTGAACCTAACCTAATAAAAAGAATGCAAAAATCACTTCCCAACCCTTCAAACTATTAATCGTTCACTATCTTTCACATATTATTCCAAATATAACCACAAAAATCTCACCTATTCACATACTTCAATTATCACAGATATTTAGCACTTCATGACACTTCAAAGTAAACATACTCAATTATCTTCTATCACAAATTTCTCGCTGTTGACTACACTTCAAAGCAAGCATACTCAACTTAACAAAAAAAATACTCAATCAATTCTTGAAGTGTATCAAAATTCAACTTAACAAAAAAAAATAACAAAGCAATGATGAAATGAGACATTTAATTAGATATACAATAAACCACCATAATGATGATGTAAATGGAATACAATTAATTAGATAATTCTGAAATTGGACAAAGTGAATTGTATAATTCTTTTCTTCCAAATATTCCATAGATTTAATAAAGGTTGATGTATAAAAAAAAAAAAAACTCACAAAAATTCATCTAATAAGTTTATAAAAATTAAACCTCATATACATGAAATATTATCTATAAATACAAATGAACAAACTTATTAAAAAAAAAATCCCCAAGAAATCATCATATCATTTATTTTTTGGATTTGGTCATAGCAACCGACGGTCTTAGCTTAGTTTTTCATCCCTAGAACCATTCCTCTCACAATATTTCTAACTAAATTATCGAGCGTGCATCAATGCAATAATACATGCACCTTTCATATTACACTTTAGATGTAATTTTATACGTATAAATACCCATTGGTCAAATTAACGAATAAAGGAGCTTATATCTAGTCAACAAGTGCATGTGCTCTAATTAAAAGAGTTTAGGATTTTATGTCACGTGAACTAGTATATAAAAACAAGATAAGGAACATGTTGTTGAAAATAAGAATATATTTATAAAAAATATTAAAAGAGTTTAGGATTTTATGTCACGTGAACTAGTATATAAAAACAAGATAAGGAACATGTTGTTGAAAGTAAGAATATATTTATAAAAAATATTGATTTAAAATAAAAATATATAATTTTTAATTAAATTTTAAAAATATTATTTTTTAATATTATTATAAATAATTATTTTTATAATAATTATTTAAAAAATAATAATATTAATAACCAATACTCTATGCTCTCCATAATAATCTAATTTCTCAATCCACCTCTCGAACTTTCTTAAAGACACATACCAATCTGCCCCTCGAGCCTTCTAAAAGACACATACCACAACGCCTTTGCTTATTGCTTTTTTCTTTGTGACGCCGACATAGCTGTATCTCCATCAAACGTGCTCGTAGGTTCAGAGAAATATACATAATCAACTCAACTATGA
>JASDQU011026764.1:21455-31720 GCA_032191745.1 Picea mariana
TTTAATATTATTATAAATAATTATTTTTATAATAATTATTTAAAAAATAATAATATTAATAACCAATACTCTATGCTCTCCATAATAATCTAATTTCTCAATCCACCTCTCGAGCTTTCTTAAAGACAAATACCAATCTGCCCCTCGAGCCTTCTAAAAGACACATACCACAACGCCTTTGCTTATTGCTTTTTTCTTTGTGACGCCGACATAGCTGTATCTCCATCAAACGTGCTCGTAGGTTCAGAGAAATATACATAATCAACTCAACTATGATATATTCAATGATAACTTCTCCAGAATTCTACGTATATATATATATATATATATATATATATAATTTGGGAAATGTATTAATAAAACAACTATATAAATTTATATATATAACGCAAGCACAGTACAAACGAGGACAACGTGGGCTGCAAATGCCTATCCTCGTAAATTATATATTCTCATTCCCCAGCTATTAATCTTATTCCCATCTCACCTGTGCTGGCTGCCTTGACATTTCTACCTAAGAATCTGATTGGAAGATTTTTCGGCGTACGATTTCTTTATTGACTAGATTTTAAAATGCAATAACAAAATCTAGAATCGAGGAAGATATCATTTCGATCCCGCTATTGGCTCCGACCGATTCGTTTGTATGTGCATTGCAATATGATACCCATACGAAGTTTAAGGGAAAGAGAGTATTGACCGATGAGGCTAAGGGACCTCAATTCCAGTTTTGATATTTTGCTCAGTCAGACCAGCGTTCGACGAGAAAACCCATATCTTTCTCAATACAAAGCCTGCCCGGTATTTCTCTTTGGAATAGGTGATGTGACCAGCACAATAGAACCAAGTGGTTAATATGTGGATACATGTTATTTTTCATTTTTTAGAATTAAGGGGTACATTACCATATATCAATCACTTTTAATAATTTGATTGCTATGGTTGATGACTAATTTACATCGAGAATTAGTAGATTTATGAATTAAAATATTATTATAATTTTATTGAAATATTTGTGATATTTTGGTATGGTTGATCATGGTTGACCAAGTTAAATTGTGGTTTTTCATGGTTGACCATGTTCAAATTAGGTCATGGTTGACCATAGTTAACTTTGGTTAATATGGTTCATTATGGTGACTATGATTGACTATAATTGACTTTGGTCAATCATGGTATACTATGTTTGGATTTGATTGCCAAGGTTGACCATGTTGAACTATCATTGACTATGGTTGATTATATTTAATTGTTATTGGCTATAGTTGAATTTGGTTGATCATGTTTCACTGTGGGTGATCATGTTGATCATGGATAATCATGTTAATTGTGGTTGACCATGTTTTACTATGGTTATCTTTGGTTGATCATAGTTGTCTATAGTTGACTTTGATTTTAGTGTGGTTAATCATACTTAATCGACTATGGTTAACTTTGGTTGAGTTATAATTTACTTTGTTTCCGTGTTTGATCTATTATGTTCAACTTATAAGTTTATTAGTTGAACTTAGTTTAGTACGATAGACTTACATTTTGGAACATAGTTTATTTCACAATTATGCTAATAATTTTGGAACATAGTTTATTTATGGAGTGGGTTAACTATGGAGTAATCTTTCCTCTTGAGTTACTTTTCCGATAGGTTTTTCGGTGGCCTGATCGATTTTTTGAGCATCTGGGTTGGTTTAAAATGGGACAAAACCCTTGGGGTAAGGTTTTGAAATGCATGGAACTTTGATCCATGTGAAACTCAAACTACCCCTGAAAATTTGGCCGAATTTAGGCCCATTATTTTGCCTGAAAAACGAAACTTTGGAAAAAAATTTGCTCCCTACTTAGCTTACTCCGTTTATTTATATACATGACAAGCATGACAAGCATGCACGGATTGATAATAGTAATACATGTATCTTTTTGTTGGAATGTTGGAAGCAATTTGTAAGAGGGGCTTACCTTACACAACAATGCCATCACCATCGTCGCGGGTGCAATACAAAATCACCATAACAAGAGAGCATTTGTAGAGGCCCTACTTACCTTTCGTCAACCAAAATGGAAAGCAGTACTCTCGGCCAAGTTATTATCCCATGAAAAGATAACGTAAGAACTGCTTAAACGTTCTACATCCCCATGGGCATAATAATTCTTTCTAAGTGTTAAAATCAATTATTAGAGCTCAACACTGTGCAGAGATCACTTCACATTTAATAAACGATGGATAATTCAAACTCTTGAATATATATGTAAGACCAATATAATATGGCAAGATTCAATGACATTACCAAGGCTTTATTACTTACCAATTGAGCCCTCCCAAGGAATGTGCATGAATAATTATTAACAACGCCTCTAAAGACAATGGAGGAGGCAGCCAAGGCTGCGATAGTCTCTACTACAATTTCTATTCTCGTAATCTACTCGTCAATCTTGTAAAAAGTTGGACTGTCCATATCTTTCGGCCTCTGCCAACAATTATGATCTGCCAATGGATCTCCCACGTAATGACAATAGAAACATGCTCATTCTCTAATATTAATCATAATTGAATTGAATGTCATTGATCATGGCCGATAATACTTCAACCAAGTCAATTTGACTATGTTGGTTATCGTCAACCGTGGTTTACTATAGCAATGTTGCATTGTGATATTCATCTTGGTTGACTTATGTTGAAAATCAATGGTTGTGTCAACGTTGCATTGTGATATCCATGTTGGTTGACTTATGTTGAATTGTTGTACATTCATCAATGGTTGTGTCACATTGATCATGACTGATAATACTTCAACCAAGTCAATATCAATATCATGGTTAACTATGTTGGTTATGGTCAACCATGGTTTACAATGGCAACGTTGCATTGTGATATCCATCTTGGTTGACTTATGTTGAATTGTTGTACATTCATCAATGGTTGTGTCACATTGTGATGTTCATCAAGGGTTATGTCACATTATGACGGTCTTCTAGAGTTATGTTGGATTGTGATGTTCCCCAATGATTTTGTTTGCGACATAAATCTTCGTTGACTTATGTCAAATTGCAAGGTTCCACAATGATTATGTCACATTTTGATGTTCATTAAGGGTTCACCTTGGAGCAGTGCTTACGAGTTGTGTTTCAGTGCAATTTTCCTAAATGGTCATGATGCATTATGATATTCATCTTAGTTGGCTTATATGGAATTTCTACATTCTTCAATGGTTATGTTGTATTATGACATTCATAAAAGGGTTATGTTACAGTTGTGATACTCCTTAATGGTTTTGTTGCTTTGTGACATTCATCTTGGTGGACTTATGTCAAATTGCAATGTTTTTGAAGGGTTTTATCAAATTGTGAAATTCATGAAAGGATATGTTGGATTGTGATTCTTCTCAATGGTTATGTAGCCTTCTAACATTCTTCTTGGTAGACTTATTATCTTCAATGGTTATGTCACAATATAATGTTCCTCAAGCATTAGGTTAGATTGTGATGTTCCTCGATGGTTATTTTGCATTGAGATGTTTATGATGGTTGACTAATGTTAACCATGGTTGTCCTTAGTTTCCAATGGTTGACTATGTTTGACTTTGGTTTATTATGGTGGACCATAGTCAATGATTTTTTACTATGCTAGACCATGGTTGACTTTGGTCAAATATAAATGACTTTAGTAGACCATGATTGGGCATGGTTGACTATGGATGACCATGTTGACTATTATTGACCATGTGTACCCATGGTTGACTATGGTTATGTCACAATAAATATGTTCATCTTAGTGGACTTATGTTGAATTACTACATTCCTCTACAATTGTTTCCCAGTGTAACACCCATCAAGTGTTATGTTGCATTATGATGGTCATCAAGGGTTATGTTTGATTGTGACATTCCCCAATGCCTATGTCATATCATGATAGATAGATTCATTGCAGCTTTCCTCCATGTTTATTGGATTATGAGGTTCCACAATGGTTATGCCACATCATGATGTTCATCTTCATTGACTTATATGTCAAATTGCTCTGTTCCTCAATGGTTATGTCATATTGTGAAATTCATTAAGGGTTATTTCTCTTTGCAACATTCTTAGAGGGTTATGTTTGATTTGATGTTCCTAAATGGTTATGATGCATTGTGATATTCATCTTGGTTGACTTATGTGGAATTGCCACATTTCTTAATGTGTTTGATGCATTATGACATTCATCAATAGTCATGCTCAATTTATTATCTTCCTTAATGGTTATGTTGTATTGCAACATTCATCTTGGTGGACTATGGTTGACCATGTAGGTTAGGTTTAACCATGGTTTACTATGGTAATGTTGTATTGTGATGTTCATCTTAGTGGACATATTTCGAGTTGATATATTCCTCAATGGTTGTTCCACATTATAGTTTCCATAAAATATTATGTCACATTGTGATGTTCTTGAAGGATTATGTTGGATTGTGTGACTCCCCAATTACTATTTCACATTGTGACATAAATTTTCATTGACTTATGTCGAATTTCAATATTCCTTAATGGTCACATCACATTGCAATGTTCAACAAGGGTTATGTCACCTTGTAGCATTTCTTGAGGGTTATGCTTCAACGTGATGTTCCTAAATGGCCATAATGCATCGTGATATTAATCTTAGTCAAATTATATAGAATTAATACATTACTCAATGGTTATGTTGCATTTTGACATTCATAAAGAGATATGTCACATTTTTTATGTTCCTTAATGGTTTTGTCATATTGTGGCGTCCATCTTAGTTGACTTATGTTGCATTTTAGTGTTTTTGAAGGGTTTTATCACATTGCGACATTCATGAAAGGATATGTTTAATTGCGATGTTCCTTAATGGTTATGTACCCTTACAACATTCTTCTTGGTTGAATTATGTTCCTTAGTGGTTATATTGCAATGTAATGTTCCAGAAGGCTTAGGTTAGATTGTGATGTTCCTCAATGGTTATTCATATTTCAATGATTATTATGGTTGACTTATGTTAACCATGGTTGTCTTATGTAAAGTTACTATATTCCTCAATGGTTTTGTTGCATTGTGATGTCCATCAAGGGTTATGTTCGATTATGATGTTCCTAAATGCCTACGTCACATTGTGACATATAGATTTATTGTGATGTTTCTCCATGGTTATAGTATTATTACATCTCACAATGGTTATGTTACATTGTGATTTTCATCTTCATTGACTTATGTTGAATATCCACATTCCTCAATGACTATGTCATATTACGACATTCATTAAATGTTATTTTACCTTCCAAAATTCCTCAAGGGTTATGTTTCAATGTGATTTCCCCAAATTATTATGATGCATTATGGTATTCATCTTGGTCAAGTTATGTGGAATTTCCATATCCCTCAATGGTTTTGTCGCATAAAGACATTCATCAACAGTTGTAACAAATTTGTGATGTTTGTTAATGGTTATGTTGCATTGCAACATTCATCTGGGTGGACTAATGCCAAATTGCAATGTTCCTCAAGGGTTATGTCGTATTGTGACATTCATGAAGGGATATGATGGATTATGCCATTCCTTAATTTTTATGTAGAATTGCAACATTCATCTTCATTGAATTATGTGAAATTGGCATTTCCTCAATGATGATGTCACATTAGGATGTTCCTCAAGGGTTATGTTGGATTATGATGTTCCGTAATGATTTTTTTTTGTGTTGTGATGTTTATTGTGGTTGACTAATGTCAAATTTCTATGTTCCTCAAAGGTTATGTGGAATTTCAATTTTCATCAAAGGTTTTGTGGCATTGCAACGTTCCTCAAGGATTATGTAGGAATGCAATATTTCTCAATATTAACATACACTTCCTACAAGTGATACCTAATAAATTACATAATATTGCTATACAACACTTAATAATGTTCAATTGCATTTGAATTTTGATTAATTCATTTTTCCAATATTACAATCCAATTTCAAATTTTAAATAAAATGTAATACTATAACATGGTTTTAAAAAATATACAATTAATAATTTTTAAAGATAAAGTTTAAAAATTTATTATTATAAAAACATTTATACATGTAATATGATAAGGGTTGTGATTGTTTTATGTATTTCATCAATTATAACTTATAATGTCAATTTTATTTTAAAACTACATAAATCTATTCAACAATTTTTATCAACAACTATATTCTCCATTATATAAAACTAAATATAAAACATTATAAATACATATTTTTTTCTTATTAATTTGTTTTTATAAAAACAATCACATAGAAATACATATTTGTAAAGAAGAGAGTTTTTTTTTTTAATTTATTCATTATATAATATTTATACATATATTTAATCATCTAATATGTTATATACTAAATAATTTATGTTCAATTAATATTAAATTTTTATTTTTACTTAAATATTTTTTAAATTAAAAAAAATAATTATATAATACAACATTTAGTTTTAAATAATAACTATGCTTGAATGCTCAACTCCAATTGCAACAAGTGTTGTATGGGAGCTTAGTCCCTGCCAATGTTGAATATAGTCCACTTATTCATACAATCTTATAAAATTCCAGATAAAGACAATGCTACAGTACAATCTTATAAAATTGCAGAAAGCTATCATTAATAAATCCTTTGTTAAATTGGATATGCTAATATATAATACATATTTTCAAAAAAGTTTACAGATGTTTAGTAAAATAAATAAAACAAAAAAAATAGATATAATTTTCTTTTTGTTATTTTAAGAAAATATTTTTTGTTATTTCAAGAAAATAATTGATTATTGCCTGAGCTCCAACACCAGTAGCTTCTAACTGCATTGAAATTCCCATGTAGTAATAGATTTTTGAATCAGGATTTGCAAATCTTCTCCCACTTATGGAGTTTTCTATGACACGTTTCAAAACCAAACCATACCCTATATGCTCTGAAAAACAGTCCTCTACAGTATTATCTGAAAGTTTTTCATGGCTGCATTGTCAAATGAAGCATCTTCAAAATGGTGTCAGAATTGTCAATACAAGTTGCGCCATGGATTGATGAGCATAACATGTAAGTGCCAATAGGTCTGTATGGGCTTCTCTTTGTAACCCCATCTGACCACTTTTGAGAATCAAACACAGAGTTTGAAGTACAATGCAAGACATTATTAAGAAGAATCCTACAAGATGTCCTACAAGCCTCTTGAATAGAAGAATATGGGACTCTGCTATGCCAACACGGAAAAATAGTAGTCAAGGGGTGCAAAAAGCATCCAAGGAACAATATCATGCTGGGAAATCAAATGTAAAAAGTAGCATCCCCAATTCTCACGACCTACTGCTTCAACAAGTCTTTCATCTCCCACTAAAGGAAAACCAAATGTGATACAAAAGGGAGATCGTTGCCTTAAAATTATCTCTATGTAATAAGTCTTCCTTAAAATCAGTCTTGAGACTCGACCCAGCTAAGTGGGTTGGGTTGTCTTGGCTTTAGGAACCCAACGCCCATAATCTTCAATTTTGTACATTGGTCTCCAATAAATGTTATCTAAGAATGTTGGCTAGCATGGGGTACCTAAAGCTTTTGATAGGAATAACCAAGGTTGAAATCCCATGGGCGAACAACTTTCATCAAATATTAACCAATCGTTTTCAACAAAATATGAACCGTAGGCACCTGGTGAACCAAGCTACAAGATGAAAGTTGTAATTTGGCATTTTGAGCAATGGAAGGGCATCCAATAATGATTTGAAGTTAGGAGACCTATCCAAGACATAATACCATTGAAGCTACACTAATGCTAGGAAAAGCATACAACTACTCAAACAAATGCAGAAAAACCATAAAACCCTTAAGTTGATTTGGCTCATGCCTGCAGGCCAAACGTTATGCTTAAAACACAATTTGGATTAAACATGAGGTTAATATGATAGAGGTGCATGAAGTCTATGCACACAAGTTAATTGTTGGAGATATTGCTAATTGATGTGTAGTGTTTTGTTGAGGTTTTTTAATGGTTGTTTTGCACATATGTGACATTTCTTATTGTAGATATACGTTTTAGGAGTAAGGTCAGGAGACCTAACCTAAGGAGTTCCTATATATATAAGACATCAACCCCTACTCCTCTGCTACAAACTGTTATTTAATAAATTCATGTATTGTGTTGAGAGAAGTTAAGTATGGAAATATGTTTTCAATTACATAACATCAAAAAAATAATAAAAAAAAAAATACTAGAATTCTAGATCTGAAGGATAGAGTATGACCTCGTCTAGTAGAAGCACGAGATACCGAGAAGATTCTTTAAAACTTTAGACAACAATATAAACAAGTGTTAGGGAAGTGTTTATGTGGTGCATATATGGAGGAATGTCGTCCACGTTTCTCACTTATCAGTAGTGTGCGTGGCCTTGGTGCAAATGAAATATAACACGTTGATATTGCTTAGTAGTGGGAAGCCAAGTGTTTCACATTTTTATTAAATGCTACATGTTATTTAAAAGGCATGAGTGGTGGAGAATGGCCATGAATATCATTGGAAAGCGTAGGTTCAAATCCTGTTCACTCAGTGCATAGGCGCTAGACACCCACATTGCTTGTGTTCTCTTTTCATTTTTTTGATGTTTTACTCTGAAGATTAATCTTTAGTATGTAATGTATGCATACTCTGCACATAGTTCTAGTGTGAATCCAGCCTTTGTGCAATGGATCCATATTTTTTATTTGTGCAGAAAGAAAATTATGGCATCTCTCTCCTTGAAACTTCTCCCTTCTGATCAATGGAGGAATTTCCAATCATGAGGCCCACATTATAGTTTTCCAAACAACTATTTGATGTCTTATTGTGGGAAACAGATTTATTGATTGCAATTAGTTTATTGCCGATATTCTGCTACATCTTTTTTCATGTATTTAGAAAAAAAAAAATCATATGCACTGAGTCTGTTCGTTATTAAAGCCTTTAATTTTAATGGGTTTTTACTTTTAATTATTTAAGAGTGGTACTCTTCTTTGTTTATAGGGTAAATGTCGATGCATAATGGTCTGAGCAGTTAAACATGAATAAGAATAGCGTACCAAGAGTTTGCAATTTTTTTAATTGATTTTGTTTGAACTTAATCAAACACTCTGCTTATTTGACAGATAGCCTAGTGTAGGTTCAGAATGGCTTTTGTTGTGTATGGATGGACATGCCTGGAAACTTCTAGGCTGACATATCCTTCTAGAACTTGCAGGGTTTGAGGTTTTGGTCAAATTTTAAACAGAAATTTGAGTAGCCTTGAATCTAGACATTAAGCATTGTTTCTTCATCCATACTTGGCAAGGGGGGGCTACATGGACCAAGCTAGAGCTGGTCCAAGAGGGTAAGTGAGGATAGATAACATACCTTTGTACGATGCATAAAAAAGCCTCGCTTAATCTACGTACAATAGATGTCGAAGATATGTCAAGATTTCAGAGAATCCAATTAGGCAAGCCCATGATCATAACAATTAGATGTGAGGCAAGTTGAGTAGAAATTGCATGGAAAGAGAAAAAACTATATGTCTTGTCTCTCCCAAGTTGGAGCTGGAGGATACATGGACCAATTCAGAGCCAGGAAAATATCTGGAGCATATCAAGCTAAATAGGGTTGTGGACTATATCTAATGATTATAACATTTAGATGGTAATATTTGATTTTAGGGTTTGGACGAATCCAAAGGAAAATTTGGGCAACTAGGAAAATTGGAGTTTAGTGCTAAAGAGATATAGATTTGTGGCTTTGCCCTTTTCATTTATTTATTTTTGATGGTACTCAGAGATTACTCGGTATATAGTGCATGCATGATATGCACATAGTTCTGTTGTGAATCCAGCCTCTATGCAATGGGCCAATAGATTTTATTTGTGCAGAAAGAAAAAGCTGACGCCTCTTTGCTTGAAAGTTCTTGATTTTCTACAATGGAGGATTTTCCAATCATGAGGCCCACATTATAGTTTTCCAAACCCGAATTTGACATACGTTGTATTATGCTTGAAACATAGTCATGTTTTTTGCGGGTATTCATTCAGCTATGAAATTGAACGAAGTGAGTCACTGAAATAGATTTACTGAGCCCAAAGGAAAGGTGAAATCATGAATGTTCCCAAGTGGAGTGATACGCGGTGCGGGAATACTTTATCTCACTGAAAGGTGTAAGATGGACGCGATTAAGTGGAGTGTTTCCCCCGTCAATAGGTTTTGTCTCTATTTCCTGACATGTTCGACAAGAGCTCCTTTCCTAGCTTCCCTGTCCAACCTGCAAC